>ML819853.1:34916-46676 GCA_009831015.1 Picea engelmannii | reverse complement strand
ATAATGGGGCAGATTGCCCCATGGTTGAGCTAGGGTGAGCACAAGGCCCACCAAAACTCAACAGAAGAGGAGGGTTAACCAACCCTCCACAGATCTGAGGCAATCGCCTCCAAAGACAAAAAGAGAAACTCTCCAAATGAATGCTTGTCTTATCAAATGAGCCTCCCATCTCCTTATATAGTTTTGCCTTTTGCTTGATTCCTTTTTAGGTGACTTGTTATTTAATTTAGGGTTACCCGAGAGCAAACCGTTGCCCATTGTTGATCCTTAAGCCCCCACGATTCCCCTTCTTTGGGGCTATAGCCTACGAGGAGCCCCCCTTAGACTAATACGCCCTCCCTCTAATGAGGTTAAAAGGGAGGGGACATGACAGAATTACATAACATTCCTGGCTGAAATTTTCACCCTACATGGGCAATTCTATCTCTCTTCTTTGATGCATTTTGGATGGAATACTGGTCTATTGGAGGAAAAAGGCTAGCGCTATCTCGTGATGCTTGTTTCTTGGCAATTGTGCTGGAATATTCTTGATAAGTAAGGGTTTCTTATGCTGTCTCTTGGATTAGGTAAGCAATTTCTGCATCTTGTATGTTTTCTTCTTGATTTCAAGGGTAATTTGTCCAAACCCTTGGAGGAGTATAAGGGCATACACCCTCCATCAAGATCTATCTTTGTTGTCATTGAAAAGGCTATTTTGCAAAGGTTGTTACAAGGAATAAAAGGGCTTACACCCTTGTAGATTTACCTTGCTAAGGTTTGTTTACTCTAGGGAGTAAAAGAGCTTACACCCCTAGAGGAGTAATAAACCCTAGCTCATAAACAAGAGACCCCCATAACCCAATAGATAAGGCACTAATCTTTTTTGCATTGGAGATTGAATATTGTGCATTGGTAAATGTAATATCAAGGAGATTGAATTGTGCAAGTTTAGAAATAATTTTCACATGTTATAAGCTATCTTGTACCCTAAGGGCCTCTTCATTTGCCAAGTGATCTAATTGTTGTAATAAACTTTTAGCTACAGCCAATAAGACTGCAGCAAAATCATCTTCTTTCATTATTTTACTCACATACTCTTCTACTGCTGAAATTCACTTGCAAGCTGCCATAATTGATCCACTAGTTAAAAGCTATTGTTTGGGTGGATTGTTTGTTGATTTTGGTGGCTAGAACTTGCTGTTGTAGCAAAAGTTTGCTACAGTCAATAGGCTGTTACAAAATCTTGCTGATAACACTTAATAACAGCCCCTTATTGCTATCAAAGTCTTGTTTCAATTATTGGAGAATTGTCTACTTGTTGCGGGCTTTATTGCCAAGCTTCTTCTACTTGATTTTGGGCTTTATTTGCAGCTCTTATACTCTTTTTACTGCTGATATATATATATATATATATATATATATATATATATATATACTGCTGCAATTTGGGACAGCAATGTTTCTTGCTGATATCCCATTGGTTTTGATCACCATATATTGTCTTGTTCGGGGCAGGGCTAACGTTGTTTTGCAGGTACACTACCTCGGCAACCAATTACCATTTCACAAGACTCGTTCTCAAGCCTCATTTCCACTCTTGACCTCGACCTATAGGGGCATCCTCCATCTCTTCACTTTCCATCGCAATCCCCCTAGAGTCACCAGGAATCCTCCCTTGTGTTGGACTTGTCCTTCACTAAAACGAGGGGGACATCTATTGAGGTGACAGTGATAGTTGTTCCCAGTTGTTTCACACAATCCGTGGATTGGGTTGGGCTTTGCCCAAACTACAGATTGTGCGATAACAGTGCCTAGGTCTGGACTGCATTAGTGTTAGATTACACAAAGATTACTTACTTGTACCTAATTCAGTTATCATCATCATGATCTCTTGGTCCACATCATTGGCACAACAATGTCTTCTTGGGTTTTTGCTCTACAGATACTTGCTGTAATAACAATACTGGAAACATTGGAATCAGTACACCATTTGTTGCCTGAGATATATTTCTTGATTCCTTTATAGATGGGGTTAGCCCACCCCTGTTGTTACTTCCTTATAGTTATTATTATTAATGTTATTTTATTGTTTTGGCCCTTACCCTCTCAAAAAACCATAACCTTCTTCCATTTCTTAATATGGCCAGTATACTTGCAACTACAGTTCCCGAGATCATCTTCATTACAAATGTGACAATATCACATATTTCAGGGCATTCTGCATAGTACAACTTTCTCATTTACACAGTATACATCACACCTCTTTTCTTTCCTTTTTTCCACTAGTTATTTCCCTGATTAAATTGGTCATATCTTCTATCAGAGCATAAATTGTGGAGGCTTCAACATCACTTCTAGTTGGGGCTTGTCACTTTCTACAGCATTCAATCTCCAAATTCAGTGCATGGTTAATAGCCTCTTCACAGGAAGTTGAGGCAGCCACCTTCAACTTGTTCTTGTATTTGGGCAACAAGCCTACAGGAAGCAATGATGTTCAAGCGATCAGACTATTAAGCTTCAGGAGCCACAATTCATAGATGAGAGCCCCAATTTTCTCAACGTTGAGCCATTAGCATCAGGGGTAGAGACTAACTTACAGAAATCAACATTTATAAATTATAAAAAAATCAGAGTTGAAATTAATGTAAATTAGCAATAATTTAGAATAAAGACACTAACTTGTACACTTTTTGGACCATCAACACTGTTGCATTGCAAACTAAGGCTGCATCGGTGACAACTCAGAGAACATTGGATGACCCCACCACTGCAATGGCCTCACATGATTGTTCCTTTAAAAACAAAGTGTTCTTTTGTTGACCAAAGCAATTGATGGCCTTTAAGAAAAATATGAACTGGATATGAAAGAGACAATGATGTTTATCAATGGAGGATTCCAACAATCCGTCCAACCATCCATAACAATGGAACATCCATCTAGATTCCATGACGCCATTGCCTTCTCAAGACGTGCTTTCCCCTTGTCAACAAACCCAATTCAGAGCTTCTCATAAACAAGTGCCTTATACCTTGTTGGTCCATCATTAATGGACCAAATCATTTGTTCAAAATAAGGAGTGACTGCATTGAAAGGGAGGCCACATGCAAGAAAAAATCCCCTGCCCACCTTCCCTGCCCTTCACATCAAACATAACATAAAGGCCACCCATTTTAGGTTTCTTATGTGATGTAGTTGAAATGTTTTTAATGATTTTAGCTACAGATGCTCATGACCAAAAGCTTCATCATGAGATGGCATTTCTTCCTCTTTAGATTCATCATTGACATTAAGGCATGGTCGTGAGATTATCTTCTTTGCTGCCAAACCATCAGCGCTTTCCTGCTCCCTTTATGCATTAGGAAGCATAGTAGCATCATTAGAGTCACCCTTACAAGACTCAATACAATTTCTTGGAATATCATAAAATGGGCTCAACATCATTTCATAGTTGCCTTTCAAATTTAAAGAACAATGTTTGCATTGGATAAATGGTGTCCCCTACCCCCGCCCACAGTGCCCTTGGCTGGCTTTGTCTTCTCCACATATTTCCACAGCATATAGATAGATAAGATAAGATAAAATAAATGTATTAATGTCCGACAAATGACCACTGAAGTAGGTCAATGGGACTGTTAGGTACAATTATGTCTATACAAAGCAAGAAACAACAAGTAAAATAGAAGCAGAAGCTAAAAGGGCTACTTTATAAAAGCAAGAAGCAAGAAGTAAAATAGAATAGAAGTCTAATCTAAAACCTAGAGAGCTGACTCCAAAAATGGAGAGGCAGTCCAGGAGAGAGATGTACAAAGTGAGTAGATCTAGAATATATGGCACCAGTGGTACAAGGTTACTCTGGTCTACTGGAACCATCTCTCCTAACATCCGCAGCCAAGTGTAAAAACTCAAAATAGATGTTTGTTTGGAAAGAGAATCGGGAGAGGAGCTGGAATGAGTGTTGTGCTGGAAATGAATACCCTGTCGTTGTGGTCTAGAAGATCTCATCTGGTGACTAGTCGGTCAGCTAATGTGAGGTCTGGTCTGGTAATGTTGTTGGGGTCTCACGGAGGTAGAGATAGTGCTTCATGTCCGCACTGATCTAGGATCATATCAATCCATCTACCGCTTGGTGCCCCTAGTCGAGAGAACTGTAAAAAAGGGAGTGATATGTTGGGTGGGAGCTGGTCCAAGATGTGGATGTGACTAGAGGAGAGAAGAGCAAAGACGGAGGGGCCTCCTGTATGTATAAAGCCAGGCATCTCTGGTTGGGGTACCCAAAGAAGCTGAAAAGTGTCTGTAGCTCTCTAAAATGACGATAGAACTGTCCTCAAATGTTGTAGTAAACTAGACAACAAAAGATGAAGTGCTCCTCGGTCTCAATCTCTTGAAGATGGCATAGTTGGCAGATCCTGTATGATCGGTCAATGTAATGGTCAGTCTCAATCCGCAATCTAAGACCCAACTCTAAACTAGCCCAGGAGGATCCAAAGAGCATGCATCCAATGGCAAAGTGTGTAGTGTGGTCGAAAAATGAGTCCATCCCTCATGATCATGAAATGCTCAACATAGAAGGCCATCTTTGAACGTACCCATCATAAGGGTTTATCCAAGTGACATGTACAAACTACCCGTAGATATCATCTCAAATAAATGTAAAAAAGGGAGTGATATGTTGGGTGGGAGCTGGTCCAAGATGTGGATGTGACTAGAGGAGAGAAGAGAAGAGATGGAGGAACTCCTGTAAGTATAAGGCCAGGCATATCTAGTTGGGGTACCTAAAGAAGTTGACAAGCATCTATAGCTCTCTAAAACGACAATAGAATCGTCCTCGAATCTTGTAGTAAACCAGACAACAAAAGATGAAGTGCTCCTCGGTCTCAATCTCTTGGAGATAGCATAGTTGGCAGATCCTGTATGATCAATCAATGTAATGGTCAGTCTCAATCCGCAATCTAAGACCCAACTCTAAACTGGCCCAGGAGGTTCCAAAGAGCATGCATCCAATGGCGAAGTGTGTAATGTGGTCGAACAATGAGTCCATCCCTCATGATCATGAAATGCTCAACAAAGAAGGCCATCTTCAGACGTAACCCACTGTAAGGGTTTATCCAAGTGACCTGTACAAACTGCATGTAGATATCATCTTGGATTATTGTATTCATCTCTTGTCTGGTAAGCAAGAGGTGACCGAGTGCACTTAGGGAATATTTAAACAGAGGGAGTCAGTCCATCATAATACCAACAAATGCTAGGAGATCCAAGACCCCGACATACCAGCACCAAGATCGAACCAGAGAACTAACTAATGCAATGGACTTTGATGAGCAATAGGCCAAGTATGGATATCGGCCTTGTCCCTTCATTGTATTAGCGAAACACTGAATGCGGTGCAAAAGTTAGATGAGACCAAACATTGTCTCAAGCTGAAAGGGGCAAGCACAATGGGCTAAGGAACTGTCTCCTTGCATCTGATGATACAACAAAGAAGGATGATTTGTACTCTCTGCTGAGGACCAATTAGACTCTAGCAAACCAAGTCCCCAAACCTCAGAACCATATAGAACTGTGGGCCAGACAAGAATGTCCATGAGTGACATCTTGGACGATACGTCTTGAAAATGGTTTTGAAAACACTGCCTCTCAAGAAAGGCCAAGGATCCATATCCCTTGTTGACTCAGGGTTGAAGTGCATACCACAGACTAAAGCGAGGTCCTATGAATAGCACCCCCAGATAAGTATATGTGTTGGTGATCCCAATCTCCTCTCCTCTAAAAAAGAAATGGTGATCAAAGAGGGTCCTCTTCAACCTGTTGAAGATCATGACCTTGGTTTTACCCAAGTTGACCATCAACTAACGAAGGTCACAAAAAAGGGCCAGGGCACCCAACTGTCTCTGCAACCCTTTGTGGGATGAATCTAGAAGGATCACATCATCCGCAAACAATAGGATAGAAATCAAGACACGGTGGAGAAGACACCCATCTCCGTCATGGATGTGCTCATGTAGTAAGGACTCCAGCTCGTCAATGTAGATCCCAAACAATGTGGGGGATAGGGGGCAACCCTATTTGACCCCAATGGTACTCCTGATAAAATCTAATATCCCATGTGTTGTGCATAGGCGACCAAGGATTGACTCGTATAATCACATGATAGCTAACAATGAAGTCTCTAAGATGCTAATGTCTTTGAGTCTCTGGAACAAAGCCTTCCTAGCGACGAAATCAAAAGCTTCCTGAAAGTCCACAAAACAGTTGTAGACTTTCGAAGAGCGATGCCACACCTCCTCAACGATGGCCCCGAGTGTGAGGATGTGATCAATAGTCTGGAGCTTAAGTCGAAATCCATCTTGTTCTCTAGCTCTAAGTTACCTCCTCTCAAGCTCCCCAAAAAACTTCAAATGGAGGACCATAGCATAGAGTTAGAAAAATGTGGCCAACCATGGTCGTTCTATAGTTGTTGGGGTTCATACTAGAGCCCAGTTTGTGGATCAAGTGAATAATGTGATGTGACCAAGATTGTGGAAAACCAGTACAAACCACATGGTTGAACAAGTCAGCTAGGTGGTTGTCCATAGCATGAAGACGCTGCTTGAAGAGTTATGCCTGGAACCCTTCATCATCTGTTGGTTTTCTAGTGTTCATCATCCAAACGATCTCCCGAATATCTTGGTATTAGAATATGTGGCAAGAAGGCGGGCAGAGGTAACCTGGATTAGGGGCTACCCAGGGATATCGTAAAGGGAGGAGGTATGGGTGAACATGGATTGTGGATTGAGAGGAAGAGGAGAGTGGCGAGAAAAGAAGGTGCGCCAAAAGTTTTTAGGGGTGTGGATAAGGGAAGCACACAACTTTCGTTTCCTTTGGAAATGAAGAGGCGCTTCTTATGGCGGAGAAGGCAGCGATAGGAAGCCTTAAGACGGGGGTAGGAAGGGTGAGTGTGAGTAAAAGCGTGTCGAAGCTAACTGTGGAGGTTTTTACATTCGTTGTCATACCACTTGTTCATGGGACAGGATCTAGTTTTGAGGGAAGGTGAGGTGGATCTGGTGTAGTGGGGATAGCACTGAAGAGCAGCTTCCCAAATGGTGGATGAAAGACAAGTGTATTTGGCATTAGCAAAAGCAAGGCGTGAGAACTAGGACTCAAATGAGAGCATCTGGAGAAGATAAAAAGTAAATATGTCTAGATCACCCTCATCGGAGGAAATGGTGGTCTGAGGTGGGCCAGGAGAGGGGTCAAGGGGGGGGGGGAGTGTCAACCTGAAGAAAGAAAGATAGAAGAGCATGGTCAGCTAGGGTGATGGGAGTCACCAAGAAATAGTGGATAAAGGGGAGAAGAGCCTGACTTGACAAGACATAATCTACTACATTCGCACCTGCACCGTGAGGTCAACAAATGAAGAAGCAAGACTTTGGGATGCAAGGAAGGTTGTTTAGGATCAATAACTCGTGGAATTAACTAAATTGCAAAAGGTTCATGCCATATCCTATGAAAGGCCCCGAGACATCATCAAATACTAGATGAAGTCCTAATGAATCTAGATCTATTTCCTGAATGCAAAACACGTCCTCTGAGCGATTGTGTAGAGGAATTTGAAGAGCTCCAGTATGTGCATTGAAGTCTCCCAATAGGATGACGTCCGCCATTGTCGAGTACTAAATGATGCGAGGGTATAGCCTTATAGGTCTGAATAGAGGTCTCTGTCTCAATCACTGTGAATGGCAAACTAAGATGAAATAAGGGGGAAGTAACAAACTACCACATAGATGTCTCTAGGGAGGGAGGTAAATCCACAAGTCGAATCCACAGAACCTAGAAAACTCGTCTAAAGCCACTAGAGAAGCCCTATCCCTAAGGGGGTCCTTGGTCATACAGGCCACTCCACCTGAACCTTTCATACCACCTAAAAATCTAGTCTTCTGTCGACAAGCCGAAAACCAGTGATAGCATGCTATGTCTGGGAGTGATCAGACAAGACTTGTGTGGGTTTCAGTTACAAAAAGGATATCATATGTACCAACAATAAAGATCATGCCTAGAGAGAACCAGAAAGATCCATTGTTGTTCCAACAACCTACTGAGATACTCGAACCATGTCGCCTCTCCCAACGAGACCTTCATTTAGAGACCTCGGGCCAGAAGTAACCCGAGGGAGGGGAATCCCAAATGATGGCTTGAAGGTTACGAATGACCATCCATTTTTCTGCCTGACATGCTATTGCAACTAGCTCTCTAGAGTGTTTTAGTTCTACAACTTAGAATCGAGTGAGATCCCCATCTAAAAATATCCTATTGGGAAGGGAAAATAGTCTACGCTTAACATGAAGCACCCGAGGTCGATCAGTAACTAACTTGAACCAAATGAATAGTGTAGAGTCAACTCCAAACAAAGCACTCTCAAGAGTAAGGTCCGAAATCTCAAGGTTATCCCGAAGGAACACGGTGCCCACCTACATGGGGTCCTGGGAAGGAGAGGGTAAAGGAGGCCCCCTAATCTTTAAATTAAATTCTTGAGCCCTCCTAGTCCGATCTTCCCTTAGGTTGGCCTAAACGATTTCCTAGACTTCAATAAGAGGGGGGGAGGGTTCTTGTCCTTGCCCTTAACCACCTATGCCCATGATTTAATATGCGCCTATGTTTCATGTTTAACCTTAGCTTGGCCTAAATGATTTCCTCGACTTCAATAAGAGGGGGGAAGGTTCTTGTCCTTGCCCTTAACCACCTATGCCCATGATTTAATATGCGTCTATGTTTTATGTTTGTAAGTGGCTTGTTGATTCCATATTTCTTCTAGTTGATTTTTGAGATCAAGAATTTCTACATGTAGAGTGTCATTAGGTGGTTGTAGGGTGTCCTGCACTTTGTTTTCAGTTAACAATTACCTGAGAGATAAGTTCTCTAATTCCACCTCTAAAACTCTAGATGACAGAGTTCTCACTTCTACTTGTAGTTGCTCGAAAAGTTTCATAAACCCGCAAAACTAAGACGCTAGCGGAACAGGTTTTATAGAGAGGGTGATTGTGGGATGATCTGTAAATGCCTCTCCCATGCTCTGACAACCTACCCTTGTGCTGGTATGTGTGCCACTCACTACATAATCAATTGTCCTGCCATGAATTCCCTATACTTTTGTGCCTATCATCATAGGAAGTTGTGTGCCTACTAATTCAGAACAGGAGGGACTGTATGAGATCAAGGAAGGGGGGGGAAGATGGTGTGAAAGAAATGGAAGAGATGGTGGGGGGTTCTAAGAGGAAGGGAGGGGGGGAAATGGTGAGGAGGTGGTGACACAGAGAGGAGAGGGAGGGGTGAAAGAAGGGGAAAAAGGGATGGGCATCAAGAGAATCGGATCGAGGGTTTTAGTCACAGGATGAGCTAGAGAGGACAAGGGTGTGTCTTGGATGGAGCTGGAAGCTGGGTCATGGTGGATAGAACTGGGTTGTGGCAGAGAGATGGGTCGCGGCTGGGTCGAGCAGAGCCACGTAGGAAAGTTGACGAAGTCGAACGTAGTTGGAAGTTGAACTAGGTCGCAACGAATAGAGCTAGGTCTTGTTGGAGCAAACTTGGGCTGGGGGTTTCAGTCGTGGACCAGGCTGGATAGAGGATCATATCATGGGTTGACGAGCAAAGTCGTGGGTCCGGTTGAGCTAGAGAGTTGCAGGTCGGGCCGAGCTAGAATTAAACTGACCCAAGATTAATAGAGTAAACCAAGCAGCAGGTCAAGCCAAGCTGAGAGAGTCGTGGGTCAAGTCAATATGGAATTAAACCAAGCCAAGCTAGAGAGGACTCAGGCTGAGGGTCGACGAGCAAGTGAATCAATGAGCAAGTCTTCTATTAATATTCTTTCCAATAATTTAATTGAGGAAAGAAGATTTCAAGAAGAGAAAATTGAATATAAAATTTCAACATTGAAAATTGCTTAAAACATTGGGAATATAACCTTCAAATGGAAGATTTGAACAGAAAATGCAATTGTCCACTTCACCACTTCAATGTCTATCACTGTCCATGAATTTGTTGCAAGAAAAATGGCACCAAAATCCCTATCCTTTTTGTTCTTCATCGCTCGATTGGTTCTCCCTTTAATCTAAAAATAAAATAGTAAAACTAAAGTATGCTTGTGTGCTAGAGTTCATAAGACTAGTTGAGAAATGATGGGTTAGGTTCTGAAAGGGACCACCTTTTTTATTAGTTTTTGGGTTTTTTTCCTTGAAAAAACTTTATTCAATGCAAATCGCACCTCAAGGAATCCAAAATCAAGTTTCATGTCCCATTTAGGGGGGTATATCCCTAATTTTGGAGCAAGAGGAACCCTATCAAACCTAGATGGTATGTGTACTCAAGGGTTATTCAAGGTGCATCCTCGATTTCAAACCAAGTACAAGGTTTGCAAACTAGTACTCGGTTCACGTATCAAAGGGGTGGGGCTTAGCAAACCCTTGCAACTTAGGTTGAGTCCAAGTTGTACTTTTACTATGTGGCTTCATCAATCATTCGTCAATCCAACATTGGACCTTAGGAAGCTTAACGATAACCCGCCATCCAATGAAATGATAATGATGTGGATTGTCCAAGCTTGAGTAATTAGAAAATCAGTGTATCAATGTATCAGTATATTGTCCAAGCTCTAGTACCTAGACAATTCTCACCCTACTCAGAAATCTTGAATTAGTGTAAATAATCATAGAGAGAAATTCAAGTGATGTCCATGGGAAAGAACTCAAGTCAACTATGTCCCATGACTTAGATGAGGGTCAATAGACCTATAAAAGTAGCCCTATTTACAATAGGGTTGGAGTTAAAATTGAATAGTTATTGGCATCCTCTTCAAAATTCTCAAAGGGAAGGTGAAACAAAGAGAAAAATAGGGCCATGTTATAATCAAAGTTCAAGTAGTGCAAGAGGATGTCAAATTGGAAGATGAGGACATGTAGAGGAGAATCAAATGACTTCCAGAGGGCTAGGGAAGCAACCTATCATAGAATAGACAATAACGTTGAGCAATCAACATAGAGGAGCTTAGTTCAACAAGATCTAGGAAGAAGGCATTTGTTTCAACTAAAGACAAACTATATAATAGAGATCAGGAAAGGGAGAGTAACAAGATTCAATCTAGTGTATGTTACTATTGTTGTCACCTTTAGACCCTTGGTTAAGACCGTGATTGAGCTATGACAGTTGGTAGATTCAGAAATACCAAGCCAATTTAATGGCTAAGGTGCAATAAGGCATTGTGAAGAGATTGGGTGGTGAACATAATACAGACCTATGGAAGGAAATGCATTCTATTGGCACTATGCAAGCTATTAAAGGTAACAAGGGAGGAGCATGATGTCATGAAGAAACGTTTCATTCTTCTTGTGAAGAGGATCCCCCCATCCAAATGGCTACGGTGCAAGAAGGCATTTTGAAGAGATGGAGTGGTGAGCATAATAGAGTGAAAGACCAATGGAAGGAGACACATTCTATTGGCACTGTGCAAGGTATTAAGCTAACAAGGGAGGAGCATAATGACATGAAGAAGAGTTTCATTCTTCTTGTGAAGAGGATTCCCAATCCAAATGGTTGAACACAAGCTTGCAATATCGGCATGGAAGGCAGTAGACAAGTTTGAGGATTAAAAAAGTCGGCCTTTAGTGATGCAAAATCTGTAAAGCCATTGCCAGACAAGGAGACGGTTCACCCACCCCTCGCTTTTTGATTGTTTATTAGACAATAAAATAGGATGACAGTTTGTAATGAGAGGGAAATAGAACTGCCAGACAAGGAGAGGGGTTCACCCC
>ML819853.1:12547-31037 GCA_009831015.1 Picea engelmannii | reverse complement strand
ATCCAATGCTGAAGCAACAACCTGAATTACTCTTTATGTCCTCTGCACATCCTACCCAATCAGCATCTGTAAAACCTACTAATGTCACTCCACCACTACGCTCATACATTAGCCCGTACTCCACTGTCCCTCCGAGATAGCGAAGCACATGCTTCGCGGCAATCCAATGTACTCTTTGAGGGTCCACCATGAACTGACTCACAAAATTTACTGCAAAGCTAATATCTGGTCAAGTATTGACCAAATACATGAGCGATCCAATCAACTGACGATAGACAGTGGGGTCTACTGTCTTCGAATTCGATGCATCAATCTTCCTCCAATTTGTAGCTAGAGGTGTGGACATGGGCCTACAGTCCATCATCCCAAACCTGCACAAAATCTCTACTGCATACTTCCCCTGTCCTAGGAAGAAGCGCCCATCCATATGCCAAACCTCCAACCCTAGAAAATAATGCATCAACCAAAGGTCTTTCATTTCAAATTTTGCTGCAAGGTTGACCTTGCAATCTGTATAAGTTGCTCATCTACTGTGAGAAATAGGTCATCTACATAAAGAACCAGTATAAGAGGCTTCTCTCCTGCAAGAAAGTACAAGTTTGAATCTGCCTCGCTCCGCTGGAAGCCCATCTCTCTCAAGTAGCTGTCAATCCTCGAGCACCATGCCCAAGGTGCCTGCTTGAGCCCATACAAGACTCTCCTCGGTCTGCACACATGTGTCTCTCTGCTGCCAACCTCAAATCCCTCAAGCTGCTCAACATATTCCTCCTCCTCAACAACTCCATTGAGGAAGGAGGTCTTCACGTCCATCTGATGAACGCTCCAACCCTTCTCTGTTGCCAATGAAATGACTGCTCGGATTGAAGAATACCTGGCCACTGGAGCGAAAGTCTCCTCGTAATCAACTCCCTCTCGCTGTGAAAACCCCTTGGCCACAAAGTGGGCTTTGTACTTGTCCACTCTTCCATCTGTTGCATGCTTAACTTTGAAGATCCACTTGGATCCAACCACATTTTTATCCTCTGGCCCCAGAACTACCTCCCATATATCATTTTTCATAATGGAGGCATATTCCTCCATCATGACCTCCTGCCACACCTTATGTCATGCAACACTCTTATAACTGGAAGGCTCAGCATCAATGAGTTGAGTCATCAATGCCATATATCTAAGTCTCTCTGGTGGTTTGCTTCTTCTAAAGTCCCTGTCTCGAAGCCCTGCCAACCTAGAATCACTGACTGTGGACTTGTACAACTTAGGTCGTGGCCTAGTAATCTGCTCTGGGGGCACTGCATCATGTTGCCCCTCCTCATCATCAACTCGATCTTGATGATCCTGTCCAACGGTCTCCCTCTGAACACATGTATCCTGTGTCTGCTCCTGTGATCCTATCTTCTGACTATATGCCTCCTGCTCCTGGACTCCTGTGCTCTGTCCCTGTTGGTTCTCTACACTTGCTGGCAAATCCTTTGATCTCCTCAACGCACGTTCCTCCTCGAACTACACATCTCTACACACAATAACCTTCCTGCGTGCAGGTACATAGATCTTGTAGGCTTTGGAAGCCTCACTGTAACGAACAAGTAACCCCTTCATTGTTGTAGGTCCAGCTTTGTACTCTTCTTTGAATGGACGTGACAATAACATACACTGCTCCAGATGCGAATATGACTCAAATCTGGCCTAGTGCCTAAAAATTTCTCCCCAGGTGTCTGTTTCCCCAAAACTGTGTGGGGACTACTATTCTACAAATATACTGCAACACTGCTCGCCTTTTCCCATAAGAACAATGGCAGTCCCTGATCATGAATCATAGCTCGTGTTGCTCCAACCATAGTCCTATTCTTTCTCTTGACCACTCCATTATGTTGAGGATTGTAAGGAACTGTGAGTTCCTTCTTAATCCCCGCTACTTTGCAATAATCCTCGAACTCCATGGAGGTGTACTCTCCCCCATTATCTGATCTTAAGACTCGAATCTTCCTCCCGGTCTGGTTTTCTACCAGAGCTCTAAATTCTTGAAACCTCCCAAAAGACCCCATCCTTGGTCTTTAGAAAGTAAATCCAGGTCTTCCTGGAGTAGTCATCAGTAAACAGGACAAAGTATCTGGAGCCACTCATTGACTCCACACTCATCAGCCCACATACATCAAAGTGTATCAGATCCAATACTCCCTTAGACCTGTGCTCGATAGATGGAAAGGTTTAACGGGCATACTTTCCCAGCGCACAACCCTTGCAAGGGTCATGCCTCTCAGTTGTAATCTTAGGCAATCCACTAACTGCCTCCCTCAAATGCCCCAAAGCACCAAAATGAATGTGTGCCATCCTCTTGTGCCACAACTCACCTATATTTGTGGTGAACTCGCTAATGCTCTCTCTGGTTGAACCCGTAACTTGTAGACCTTCTCCTCTCAAACCCTAATCATCCCGTCCATCTTCTCACCTGACCCACCCTGTCTGATGAACACCTTTCCTTTACGGAAAGTGACCTCATATCCCTTATCCTCAAGAGTAGAGACTAAGATGAAGTTCTTGGTCAACCCTGGAACATATAACATCACTGAAATGGAGTGGTTTCCCAGACTCCCTCTGAAATGAGATTGTGCCAACTCCTTGCGCCTTGTAGCGTCTGTCATCCCCTAACTCAATGACTAGATTTACACCTCCCTTCTGTAGCCTAGTAAACCACTCTTTGCGCCCTGTCATATGACAAGATGCACCACTGTCTACAAACCACATGTCTGAAACATTTGTACTAGACATACAAACTATGAAGCAGAAATCCTCCTCAAATGACTTGGCAAACTCATCCACTGCCGCTGAAGCTGCCATATGTGGCTTCTTCTTCTTTCTCTTTGGACACTGTGATGCAAAGTGATCCATCTTGTGACACTAGAAGCACTTGACCTTTGAGAAGTCAATGTTTTTATTTCCACCTTTCCTCTTCTTCTTGCCCTTTGCTTTGCCTGCAAGGGCCAAGCCTTCATCCCCCTCTACGTGAGTTGAAGATGATGGTCCTGCTTGACCAATTTTAATCTCTTCCTACACAAAATCATCCTGCAGCCGCTGCCAATCAGGGAGCTTCTCCCGAGCTACCACACCACAGACAAAAACGTCCCATGACTTAATAAAGCCATCTAGTGCAATATGCACCAGCTCAGGATCTTCAGTCTTTTCTCCCACTGCTGCAAGTTCATCTCTAATTTATGTTATCCTGGTAAAATTAGGTATTACACCCTCACCTTTGGCCATCTTGGTTCCACGCAATTGCTTGCGCATAGCCATCACTCTATTCTCATTTTTGTTTTGGTAGAGGTCACTTGGGGCTTTCCACATGTCATTTGCCTCAGCTTTTCCTGAGAGATGTGGGACCACATGGTCCTTTATCCCATCAAGAATTAGGCTCTTGGCCTTAGCCTCACCTTTCTTCCAGATGACCAATTCAACTGCACCTGTGGGAGTTGTTGCCTTGTCACTGACATGCTCTAACACATCATTGACTTCCAATATCATTGTCATCCTTTCTTTCCAGGTGGGGTAATTATGAGCCCCTTGTAACCTATCTTCCACCCTCAAACTCATGGCCATTTTCTGAAAGTGTTATGTTCAAACCCTCACGATTCAAACCCTACCTCTACTTTTTCTTTTTATGTTGAAACCCTAGCGCAGAAACCCTAAGCACAAGAAAAGATGACGGTTGCCTTAGATCTCTGCCTGAAACTTCAAATTTTTGTTGGATCTGGAAAACCCACTTGTGATACTGCCTCTTTAACAGTCTTGCTCCGATACCATGTGAAATTTCTAAACCCAGTACACTTTAAACCAATCAAATTAATTTTTAATTGATTATTCATGGTTTTTCTTCACAGTAAATTAAATACACCGCAAAAAAAAATTACCAGGAACTAAAAAGTAAAAGTAGACAACAATCACATCACAAGTACACACTTATTTTTGGACATTAGTCCCCAAAAAAACCCAAGGTGGGAAAACCGATGCAGCAGATCTGAGATTTTATTATTATTCAGCAAGGAAATATAGAGTTCTCTTACAGTACAAATCGGCACAGCCAAATACCAAGCAAAATGCTCAGCCAAACTCTTCCCCAACAATTGTACGACCGCTCTCTGCAAATCCCTAAACCAAAATGTGCCTAATGAGACCCTTGCATAAGCCTCTGCGCAATATCGTACGATTGTCTGCATGGGTGTTGCATCACTTGGTACAGCAACCCTCAGATCTGAGATAAAGTACTCTACAAATGCTGAAGATGGGTGTGTCAATCTACTTGACGAGTCCTCCTTTGTCTCCCTACAAACCCTCACACTCAAATCTGCAATCAATCTCTCTGTAGATCGATCTCTCCTTCACCTTGTGCGGCCTCTTAGCCCAGCCGATCTCTTTATTCTTCATTGAGCAAGTGAAACCTTAATCTCCAAAAGGATTGAGGGTTGAGATCAACCCTCACCCTCATGATGAGATCAGTGGTCAAGATTAAAAGACCACAACTTAAATTATTTTTCACTTTAACTTTAGAAAAAGTACTCAATAAAGTCAATTGAAGATTATAACATCAACAGTTCTTTTCCTAAGTTAGACTTAGGAAAATATTTAAGTAATTGACTTAGCCTAAGTTTCATTGTCCTCCATCATGCTAGTACATTTAAGTAATTGACTTAGCCTAAGTTTCATTGTCCTCCATCATGCTAGTACGTTGTAATGATGATGGAAGACCTTCCTTGCTATAATCTCAACAAAATATTTTCCTGAAAGTTGATAATTTGATCTTTACGGTCACTTGTTTTCCCTTATTTGATCCAGTCTACATAATACAAAGGACAAGAGGTAAAGTGACACAATCATCTCAGAAGATTCCTTTTTACTATTTTCTTGGTATGCTTCTTCATAAACAGGTAAACGCACATTTTCATGGTTAACACCCTTCTATTGCAGTCGCAATTCAATTGAATGGTCTTCAACAAGCTTAGCAACAACTACTAAGTCTCCTTGTTGTTCACCGTATCCTTGATTCTTGTAACCAATGTTCATCATCTTGGTGCCAAGGGTGAATTGAGAATATCATCTTAATGTAAGGTAGAAAGTCAATCCCATAATATGTCTAAATCAACCCCCCTTCCCTTTTTCTATTATGAAGTTTGTGAAGAACTATGGTGATTAAAGAGATTGAATATGTTTTGAAAATGATAATGATAGGTGATGAACAATGACAAGAGAATGAGTTATCCTGCTTATGCAACCTCAACGTTACATTGTATTGGTCATGTGGGCCTGCATATAAACTATTAACTCCAGTTCCATGTTGTGCATGTGGACCCCACCAAGGGTGTTTCTAGCCCATCAAGTTAACATGTGATAGAATAATCTATAAAGACACAATGTCGTTGATTGAGAATTATATTTTGCAGCCACCAATTAATTTATTTGCCCCATTCACAACATATTTCATTTATAAAGTGTTCCTTGGAGTTGCCTGCAATGCACAATAAGGTTGCATTTTCAGCAGTAAAGGATAGCCCAAGGTGTTTTAATAGAATCCTCGGTAAGAATGTTGTTCTCCCTTTCTGCCCACGTTGTTGTTAGCTTTCGGGATAACTCCAAAAGTGTTTACACCATGTATGGGAGTGCTTCTTGAGACGTGGGGTGCATGGTGTGTGGTTATCCCTTGGTTGTGCATTGGAGGTGGCTTACTCATTGTTTGCTAGACCTCATATGGATGTTTGATTGACATTCTTCCTTAGAGTGTTGGAGATCTTCAGACAGCTTGGTGACATTCTACATGCTGGTCACATAGAGAGGTTGCTTGCTTGGAGAACGCCCTACATTGGAGGAGGAGCCTTTGGCATTCCAAAAAAGGGCATTAAGCCCTAAACAGCATGGGGTTACTTTGATCGCTTACATGAAGGCTTGTACTTGACTTATGCTAGCTTGGATTGAGGGAATAGACTTGTAGGTGGGTGGACCCAAAGATAGCACATTACTTTGGAGAGGCATTGGAGCTTTGGGGCACTTGGAGGAGCATTGGACCTTTGGATGAGGAGCACCCTTTCCTTGGAGCCTTGTTTGAGGATCGTCATCACCTTGGAGTTTGACATGTGTCACTTGTCGGAGAAGCACTTCACATGTGTGGSCCTACTTGTTTGTAGTAGGTTGCTTGTAAGGGCTTAAGCCCACTTTCATATTGTTGGCCTCCCTTACCTCTCATATATATAGAGAAAGGAGAGCCCTTTCATTAGTATCATTATCATATTGTGTTTAGAGATGTRAGGAGAAGAGCACTTTAGTCTCTCTCGTCATTCATTATTGTACTTTATCTCTCTTGTCTTGTAGCACTAGGGTTTCTTGAGCGTTCTTGAAGTCTAGGGTTAGGATTTCTACCTTAAGGAGGCAAGGAGTTAGGGTTGGGTGATAAACCCTAGAGTTGTACTTGTTGGAGAAGAAGAGGAGACAGGAGACATCTTGCTTGGAGCCAAGAAGGCTTGCTCATGTTGATGCTAGCTTGTGGAAGATCTTTGGTGGAACTAGGGTTTTCATGTTTTCTCCTGGCTAGGGTTTTGGAGAGCTTAGAGGGTTGTACCAGCGTATCTAAATTTGTGAGTATCTACTTGAATTTCATCTCTTATATATATATATATATATATATGAAGTTTTCAGCTCCCCAAAATTGTCTTGTTGCAGATTTGACTTTAAGCTATCACTGTCTTTCTGGTTTGGTAATTTCCAGAACTTATATGTCTTGCTGAAGGCTAAAATTGTTCACAGTATTCACATTGATATTGAATATATTAGGGAAGATTTACTGATGTAATTACTGCTGTCATAAAGTGAACGTCGAATCTGGTTTATGCATAATAAGATTGCCCTAAAGGACTGAAACTTAATGGCACACGTGTGGTACCTTTTCTCTTGGATTGCCTTGTTGATTGGGGTTGAAAAGAAGTGAAATATTGTCCACTGTTTCGCTGCTGTAAATATATTTCAGATCAGCCTTAAGGCTGTAAATTCACAGGGATTAGATCCAGGAAACCTCTAGGAAAGAGGTGAAATTTCTGCATTAAAGTATCAAGAGCGGAAATTTCTACAAATGTGACTTTGCAACTTTATGTCTACCATAGACAAGAATGTAGGGTAGGAAGAAAGAGAGAATCATTCCAAAAACAATGATGCGGACCTCATTTGATCCAAAACAACGTAATCGTGGACTGAAAACCCAGGCAAAAAAAAACATTCCAATTTCATATTTGCCTCTGTTGTGCATTGGGGGACAAACCATGCCAATGGTTGGTTGAAATGCATGGAAAACAATGTTCTGACCTATGCATGCACACAGAAAATAGGTCGATATGGTTTTGCAACACAACTAAAGTAGCAGACAACAGATTGTGACTCGTGAGCTAATATCCACAAATTTGAAACAAAAAGACTAAGGCTCTAGTCTCATCATCCTCAATATTAACTCACATAAACACAAAACTCAAGAACATGTACCAAGATAGCTCTTTGACAGTAAAAGGTCAAGTAAGAAAACTATCTTTGAAAACCAGTATGATTAAGTTCATTGGATTATGTATGCATTTGAATTGTCAAGTATTCATTGATTTACAGGATAATACCCAAAGGGCAGGCATACTCATTCTACAGAATGGAATGGAGCACCCTCTTCATGGGCAAAAATGAATAGGGTGGAACAACAAATCATCTTTGCAGAACAACGGATATCAAGAAAAGATGATAAAATTAAAGATGGTATTACCTCTAGCTCGTGCTTTGACCGAATAGGCCCTTTTGTTCCCTCCTCCTCCTCGTCGCTGCCCAACATATCATCCAAGACTCTAGCCTGGAAACTCTTCCTGCCCTTTTTAGACCTGATCTCTCCTTCTTCCACTTCCTCATCGTCCTCATTGTCACTGCTGCTACTGTCACTGCTCGATGAAGAATCTGAAGAATACTCACTATCAAATTCCACCATACCAGTACAGTCCTGTGGCTCTTCTCCACCATCCTCGCACAATATCTCTCCACTCTCTACCTCACTTCCCTCTTCATTTATTTGTTTGATCTCTTTATCCTTTTCTTCTCTAATCCTTTCAGTTTCTTCATGGACTTTCTCATCGCTCTGAACCGAGTTGGCACAATCATCACATTCTTCTTTTGGCATATAAAGCGAACCATCAATCCCCAGTGAAACCCCAGAGACACCATTACTGCTAACTGGCAATGGCTTCGTAGGAATTAACATGTTTTCTCCACTTGGGTCCGCTGTATCAGCTGCTAGGTACTGAAAAGTGGTCTTCGTTGATAAAATTTCCCCATTCCCCATACAAATCCCAGAAACACGATTGATCTTGGTTGTCAAGGGTTTAGCTGGAATTAAACTGTTTTCTCCACTTGGATCCTCTTTATCAACTGTTGGGTACTCAAAATGAAACTTCTCTGATACAAATTCCCCGCCATTCCCATCCAAGCTAACATCACCAAACTTAGTTCCTACGCTCTCTACCTCACTACGGGAACAAGACTCTGCTTTAACCATAGATGGGTTAAATTCCTCACTTACCTGCTTTTCTTTTTGGCTATCCCTGCTTTCATTCTGAGCACCAGTGTCTCTCCCGAATGCCTCCATTGCAGTACTGCTATCAGTCTCGGCATTCGCCATTTCAATGCAGTCAGGCTCACGTATCCACTCGCTTATCACATCAAAATCTTCGGACTCCTCTAAACAAGGGCTGAACAAGCTGGATATTTCTGTAAACTCGTATGGCTCGTATAGCAAATCGTTTGGTTGCTCGAGCTCAGAAGCTTCTGAGGAAATATTATTTCGGTTGCGTGCTTGTTCTCTGATTGCAGAATGTAAACCCATCTTTACTCTGTGTTTCCAGCAGTGGGGATCTGCGGGGCAATTCGCAGATGAGGTGCTCCATTGAGATGATAATCCTTTATTCGGAGAAATATATGAAATTTCTATCGAATTTTCTATGTGGAGCTGGAACAAAGAGTCGCCGAGACCTTAACCCTAACTAGGGTTCAAACGGTATTCACATAAATTTCTATCAAATTTTCTATGTGGAGGGAAGGAAGAAAAGTTGCTGCGCCCTTAAACCCTAACTAGGGTTCAAACGGTCCTCACATACGCCATTAGGTTTGGAAAGATTCTTGAGAGGGTTTGGCCCATTTCTAAGGCAATACATTCATATTATCAATGGCAGTACGAGTTAACGACCACGTACATGTTCACAAAAGGCCTCACATCGAAATGCTTGTGGGGAGAGGTGGAGAATCCGAGGGTTCGGAAGAGTAGAGGTAGAGTATTATTCGATGGTTTGGAAGCTCGGTGGAGTGATAGAAGAAGAGTATTAATGTGAAAAGAAATTGAGTGTGGTGAGATAAGGTGTATTATTATAATAATTTTAAAGATTTAGTTTAAAGGGTAAATTTTAACTAGTTGTTGATAATAATGATGGATCTGAGGGGGTTGGGGATCTTGCATTAAGGCATATAATATATTTAGGGGTTTGGTTTGAATTTCATGAGTAAGGTGTATTACTCTATGTAGATGGGTTTACTAGGGATATCATCTATAAATGTGGAGAAATATTCCTTTGTTTTCCTATCGAGGTTTTTTTTAGAAAAATGATATTTTATGATTATAGATCTGTCTTAACTTTGAAATTTAAAGTCTCCAAAGTCAAAATTGATGTGTGTGTGTGTGTGTATAAAGGGTCTGACCTCCTCAACACAACATTCTTGTAAATGTGTTGAACCTGCACATAATAGATCTAGCTAAACAATAATACACACATTTGCAGAGAGAATTTGAGAAAGAAAAAGAAGGAGAGAAAGAATAGAAGAATTTTCATTAACCGTTGTGAATAATCAATAATTTACACGTGATATACTATGTATAACTCAATGAGTGCACACTGGAGGAGAAACAATGCACCAAAGTGGTGGTCTAGAGTGATCTGAACACACACCAGCAGTTACGGGAGTGAATTGCCACCTAGTCTAGTCTCTTAGGCAGTTACGGGAGTGAACTGCCACCTAGCTGAGTTAACTAGTCAACTAGTCTTCAGTTAACTGACTGAACAGGGAGTAGTGAGGAGTATTTCGGGGAATCAAGGGTAATGCGTCAGTCTGGTGATGATCCCAAGGCAAGTGTGCATTAGTTGGTGATGATCCCAATGTTGCATGGTGAAAAAACCAATGCAGCATCTAAACTCAACTCAACTAGTCAAACTAAAGTGTCAACTGAAGGAGAATATTCTCCAGGTGGAATATTCTCCCCTAAAATATAGGAGACTGGATAATGACTAATTATGACTAATAAACAAGGAAAAACCTTAGAAAAAAAAATCCTAGGTGTGTGTGAAGTAACTCCAACACCCCCCCTGAACATCACTATGGTGAAAATAAAGAATGGGTCCCGGCAACCAGGCCATGCTAGGTACCCAAATACAAAAGATACACTGAAATAAAGTGAGGAAAAAGGGAAAACATCATGGGAAAAAACCCCCCTCAAGGTACAATGTATGTAAAAAGAAGAACTACAGTTGCTAGGCAATTGTGTCCTTCACTCCAAGACGACTTCACAGAGAGTGGAATTTCTACTCAGTGAAGGTCTTGGTGAAGATGTTTGTTGTTTGTTCTGTTGAAGGAAAAAACTGTAAGTCGGTGATCCCCTCGTGTACTCAGTCCCGGATGTATTGCATGTGGATCTCGATGTGCTTCGTCCGCTGCCTTTGAACTGGGTCTCTGCAAAACTTTAGAGTGCTCTAGTTGTCACACAAGATGACGTCCAGTCAATGAAACTGAATGCCCAACTCGGTGAGAAAATGTTGTAGACACATAGCCTGAATGGTTATGTTAACTACCTCTCTGTACTCTGCCTCGGCTGAAGATAGAGCAATGGCAACTTGCTTCTTGCTCGACCAACAGATAGGCCCGGAACCAAGATTGAGTGAGTAATTAGATGTGGACTTGCGATCAATGTTATCGCCAGACCAGTCAAAATCAGTAAACCCGATGAGTCTGTTGCATAATGAATCCCAAAGGTGATGGTGCCTTGCACGTATTGAAGGATACGCTTTGTAGCCTTCCAATGTAGCTCATGTGGCTACTGTATGAACCTGGAAACTGCGTTAACTGCATAGGAGAGGTCTGGTCTGGAGTGTGTGAAATACAACAAGCTCCCCATTAACTGTCTGTACAGTGTGTTGTAAACCAGTGGAGTCTCCCCGCCATCCTCAAGTTTGACTCCTGATAGGAAAGGAGTCGGAGCAGACTTGCAGTCTGTCATGTGAAATCTCTCAAGGATATCTCGTGCATACTTGGCCTGAGACAGTTTGATGCTTGATGCATCCTAATTGATCTCGAGTCCAGGGAAGAAGTGTAGCGGACCCATGTCTGTCATCAAAAACCTATCATGTAGAATCCTCTTGACTGCAACAATTGTTGAAGTCAAGCAACCGGTGATCAACAAATCATCAACATACAGAACTAAAAGTAGAAGTGAATCAGTCGTCCTGAGCATGTAGACATCCGGGTCTGATTTTCAGCGTACAAAGTTCTATGACAACAGGTATGAGTCCATCTTGGCATACCATGCCCTCGGAGCTTGCTTGAGGCCATAAAGAGACTTCTTCAATCGACATACCAAAGATTAGTCCTGCATAAATCCCTGGGGTTGCTCCATGTAGATCTCCTCAGAGAGATCACCATGAAGAAATGCATTCTTCACGTCCATCTGATGGACTTCCCATCCCTTGACTGTCGTAATGGCAAGTGTTAATCCTATGGAATCCATCTTCGTTATTGGAGCGAAGGTCTCATCATAGTCAATACCATGAACCTGCTAAAAGCCTTTGGCAACAACCCTGGCTTTGTATCTGCTAATATGTCGATCTATTGCGCTCTTAGTCTTATAGACCTATCTGCATCTGACAAGTTTACTCCCAGAAGGAAGGGGAACCAGATCCCAAGTCTAGTTCTCGAGGAGGGAGTTGTACTCCTCCTGCATGGCGGATTCCCAAAAGGGATTTCCAGCAGACTCACCATAATATTGTGGATTTGAACACTGAACCAAGAAAAGATGCCTAGAGGGCAATGGTTTAGTGGCAGTGAGTGCAACAGGAGGCTCCTCGAAAATGGATCAAGTCCTCCTAGTATCGACTGGATCACCAATGAGATCCCTTGCATCCTGAAGAGTAGTTTGTGCCCACTTGGGCCTTTGCTCTAGCTCTGCAACTACATCTGGATGCTTTGAATCTGCATCTGACTATACTAACTCTGAATCTAAATCATCTGAGTCCTTGGAATTAGAACTCTCGTTTGAAGAAGAATCGGCTTATGCATGCTCATCATCTCGGACAGGTGGAAGAATGAAGGTGTCTGCATGCGATTGTTGAGGTACATGCGAGACACTTTCCTCGAATTAGACGCTTCACTCAATGATGAGTCGGTCTGAGGAAAGGTCAATAAGTCTATATCCCTTCACATCATCAGGGTAGTGATCTGAAAAGATCTTTTAAGACTATGGTTAAGTTTTTAAAGCACGAGTTCATTAACCATTTAGGAATTGAAGAAAGAGGGAAAAATTAATGATATAACATGGCAGCCATAATAAGAATGCAGATCTGAAAGCACAAAGAATCAGCAAAGTTGTTAACAGAGTTCGGCAAGATTGCCTATGTCACCGGGCCTTTTGTCTTAGTGGGTGAGGCTTTCTTATTTCTCTTCAATGTTTCAAAAGTAAATCAGAAAAGTGTCATTTGGATTATAAATTGGTTTAGTTGTGTTATGCTTGACCTCAAGAACCCAACACAACTTACGGCACTGAAAACTGTTGAACGAAGCTCCCATAATTGGCCCACAAAGTTCCTCTCCTTAATGGCTTCCATGCATAAAATTGACTTTGGCTTCACAATTCTACAACATTTCTCCTCTTCTGAACCTCCCAAGGCTACCAAAAAACTCTGGTTTATATAGGTATGAAGTTGGCAACAACCTCCCAACTTCCCCCCAAGATCTAGCCTAAAAAAGGGCTCCAGATCTCCCAAAAATGACCAAAATCCATCAATATCAAGCTAAAAATCAAACAAAATCATATAATATGGTTTTAAAACCCAAAAATGGGCATATATGGGCGCAGCCCCCTTCATCCGGGCCCCTAGTCCTATGGCGTTGTCCCATGTTTCCTTGGACTAGCGCGTTGGCTCCTTACCCTTCAATCCTAGTCATGTGGCTTGGCCATATGGCCATGTTCTAAACCTCCACGCACCCCTCCATCTGTTGGATCCTGGTCTCTAGCCCCTGGTTAGATGGGGTTGGCCCCCACTAACCGGTGCTTATCCCTGAAATCACGCCACCGTCACTTTAAAACTATAATGCACCATTTCATAAACAAGAAACAAACGTAGTGCGATTGGTTATGCCTTGGTTGTTAGTCCGTTGCCCAGTTTGGACGTCGCGAGTTTGATTCCCCTGAAGGTGAAACAAAACTTTACCTAGCCAACCTTGGCCAAATCTGGGGTGCCATGTGGCACCTTGTGATTGGGCCATGTGTCACCCTGCGATTGGCTCGTACTGTTAACGCATCGGTCCAGTCAGCACTGCCACATCACACCATACATGTCACGTGTCGCACTACCATACCTGCCACGTGTAACTGCTATGTCAGCTTGCCTTACTACCACGTGTCAGCCTGTACTGCCACATCCTCCACCGTACAGTCCAGTCAGCTTCCACGTGTCACTGCCACATCATCATGTCGTACTGTCACGTGGCATATGTATAGTGCCAACTCAGTCCGAAAAGGTCGAAACTGAGTGACACATGTCACCTCCTGGTGATGCCATGTCAGCATGATGATGTCATGCTAACTTCACCTGTCATACCTGCTGACGTCAACATTGAATTTGACCTAGTTGACTTTTTCCCTGTTTGGGAATTTGATCTGAACACAATAACTTTCGCATATGGTGTCCGTTTGAAGAAAAAATTATATGGTCGGAATCAGCGCGACAAGACGAACACAATGGCACTAGTTTTGTCTGCTTCTGAGAACTTTGATTTTTACGTCTTCCTAGACCCATTTTGGTTCCTGGATCCATTTTGGATCAGGTAGCCAACAAAAATGCACTCAATACTCTATGGATCAAGTGTCTTCCTCTTTTCAGAGGGAATCTGGTCCCATGCACCTGAACTGAAAATGTGAAAGTGGGTCACTTCCAGTTTGAGGCCGCTCCAAGCCTCATAGGGGGTCTTATCCTTGACAAATCTATGGGGAGATCTATTTTGGATGTATGTTGCACAATTAAGTGCTTCGGCCCATAGTCTGTCTATGTGGTAGTGACTTTGCATGTAGCATGGAAGATGCCATCTCCTTTAGAGATCTATTTTTCCACTTAGCAACTTCGTTTTGCTACGGAGTATAGGGAACTGTGTGCTGCAACTGATTCCTTGCCTCATGGCAAAGATTATGGATCTCATGATTTACATACTCTCCCCCGTTATCAGTTCGGAGGACTTTGATCTTCTTTATGGACTGTGTCTCAACCAAGGCTTTGAAATCTTTGAGGTCTTGAAATACCTCGGATTTTTGCATGAGAAAGTAGATCCATGTAAAACATGAGAAATCATCAACAAAAATGAGAACAAACCTCGTTTTGTTGATGGATGGATGCAGAAAAGGACCCATAAGGTCATCGTGGATCATATCTAAAGGTGCAGAAGCTCGTTGAGACTTTCCTTTGTCGAATTTCTCTTGAGGGTGTTTTCTGAGAACACATCCCTCACATACTCCCTTAGAGAAATGGATGTTTGGTAGACCATCAACCAATCTTTGCTTTCTAAGTTTTTGCATGTATCTAAAATTTAAATGTCCAAACCTTTCGTGTCATATCCTACTACTTTCATCATCATGAGTAAGCAGTAAAGCAGAATTAGGTTCAATGAATTCAGAAAAAGTATACAATCTAGACTGATGATTTACCTCACCGGTAGCAACCCTAGAGTTGGTTTGCATGTCGTAGATGTCCACGGCATTTGGTGTGAATATGACTTTCTTTCTAGTGTCAAAATTCATCATCTGATACATGGAGAGAAGGTTGACGGAAAATCTGGGAACGTGCAACACATTCTCGAAGCTTTTGTTGGTGAGTTCAATCCTTCCTTTATCGGTGAATTCGGCAGAAGAGTTGTCCTCCATCAAGATAGGAGGACCTTTGCATGCATCCAATGAAGAATATATTGCTTTTGAGGCAACCATGTGATGTGATGCTCCTGAATCTACGATCCAAGCATCAGAAGAGGAGTTGATGGCAATCAAGGCATGGCTAGAATTGCCTTTCTTGGAATTCAGATCTTATGGCTTCTTCTTCTTGGCACCCTCGGGGATGCGATCTCCAAGGTTGTTTTGTTGAAGTATTTGAGACATTAGATCTATTTTTTTTTGCATGGATGCAGATTCTAAATGGAATTCTTTGCGACAGTACGTGCATTTCTCCCCTTTTCTTCCATTTTCCCCTTTGGTTCTGGAGGCATTGGTGAAGGGTTTTGTGTACCCTTCCTTCTTCAAACATGCATGAGCTTTCCATTTATATTTATCTTTAGATTTCTGATATTTTTGGCTGCCATCTTGCACAGTGAGTGCATGCGCCCTTGGGCCTTTGATTGTGCCCATGTTAATGAGCTTGGTTTTCTCTTGTGTTAGGGATTCGATAAAGTCCTCAAGAGAAGGCATCTTCCAGGTGGCTCCAGAGGTGAATATGAAAGAATGGAATGTGGATACGAATACAGAGAATTAAGGACCAATCTTGGAGAGAATGGTGAGAACCATTTGTTTCTCCTCCTTCGATTTATCAACCCCGCAAGCTTTGAGTTGCGACAGTAAATCCTTGAATTTTGTAAAGAAATCTTGGATATTGTCAAAGATTTTTGGATCCAATGTGAGTAGCTCCGCCTCCATCGTGTGTCCCCTCATCTCATCTTGTTTTCCAAAGAGCCCTTCCAAGGTGGTCTAGGCTTCATTGGGAGTCTTACAGGAAGATATATGAAAAAGGAGATCGGGAGATTGTTTCGAGTGCCTCATCCATGCGATTTAAGTACTTGGATTTTTTATGGTTGATGTCGGTTTTGTATCTGTATTCAAGGTTAACTTGTACAACCCTCTGGTTCAGATATGTATGGCTATTTTCTCCTTCCATGCAAAATAGTTGTAAGGTGTAAGAATGAATTCTTTTTGGAATTCCATCTTTCCGTTGTCTTCAATCTTTTATACTTGCAAAAAATTTTGGTGTATCTTTTGCTCAGCAATTCGTCAACTCTAATACCATGTAAATGTGTTGAACTTGCATAGAATAGATCTAGCTAAACAATAATACACACATTTGCAGAGAGAATTTGAGAAAGAAGAAGAAGGAGAGAAAGAATAGAAGAATTATCATTAACCATTGTGAATAATCAATAATTTACACATGATATACTCTATATAACTCAATGAATGTGCATTGGAGGAGAACCAATGTGCCATAGTGGTGGTTTAGAGTGATCTGGACACACACCAACAGTTACAGGAGTGAACTACCACCTAGTCTAGTATCTCAGGCAATTACGGGAGTGAATTGCCACCTAACTGAGTTAACTAGTTAACTAGTTTTCAGTTAACCGACTGAACAGAGAGTAGTGAGGAGTAGATCAGGGAATCAAGGGTAATGCGCTAGTCTGGTGATGATCCCAAGGCAAGTGCACATTAGCTGGTGATGATCCCAATGATGCATGGTGACAAAACCAATGCAACATCTAAACTCAACTAGTCAAACTGAAGTGTCAACTGAAGGAGAATATTCTCCAGGTGGAATATTCTCCCCTAAAATATAGAAGACTGGATAATGACTAATTATGACTAATAAACAAGGAAAAACCTTAGGAAAAAGGAATCCTAGGTGTGTGTGAAGTAACTCCAACACTTCCAACCATGAGGGAGTTGAATCATGACATTCCATGGATTTTCATTCTAACTCCTTTGCTCGTGATCTATGTCTTCCTAAAGTTGAGGTGAATAAATTTGATGGATCAAACCCCATGAGATGAGTCACTGAAATGCAACATTATTTCTCATTGCATGGCATCATCGATGACTTAATAAAACTTCATGTCAGTGTCCTCTATTTAGATCCAAAATGTTCGCAATGGTGGTAATGGCATAAAAATTTCTAGAGAGGTTATATTGCTTGGACCCAATTTGTTGCTGATATTTATGAATGTTTTGACACCGACACTCATCATTTGGGTCATCCAACCAAGCTTAAATAGTTAGGAACAACTGAAGATTATATCATTGCTTTTGAGAAATTATATTTATGTACTGAAGGCATGTCATACACTTTCTTCCATGAATTCTTTATTAGCGGCCTCAAGGATGACATTCGAGCTCATGTCCTCATGGCTCACCCTCAAAATTGGCTTGAAGCCACTCTCCAAGCCAGAGAAGCACAATAGGTGGTCACTACTCAAATAAAAAAACCATCCTTTATTCCATGTTCCCACCCCACCAATCCAGCTCCTCCTCTTAAGGTCCAAAAATTAACTAGGGTGGAAATAGATGAACACCAACTTAAGTATCTTTGCTACAATTATGCTGAAAAATACTTTCTGGGGCACAAATGTAAGGAGCAAAAGATTTTTATGGGCATTTCTGAGGACATTTCAAAAGATGATGGGGATATTCCCCTCCCAAATCGCTGCCCTAGGCCAGTGATACCAATCCACCTTCTAATTCACTTGAGGTCGAACCTCTCGTATTTATGCATTCTCTCATTGGTATCTATGTTCCCCGAACCCTTAAGTTAATTGGCTATATTTGAAGCATAGGAAAGTCATTATCCTCGTCGATAGTGACAACACCCATAATTTTTTTCATCGTCGAATTTCTCAAGAGACCCATTGTTACATCCATGCAGTGAATAGCTTTCAAATCATGATTGCTAATGGTGGTTCCATGAAATGTCATGGTCATTGTGAAAATGTGTTCCTACAACTTGGTGATTATAATTTGAAATCCCACATGTTCGCTATTGAAATGGGAGATTGTGACGTTGTTATGGGTGTTGAATGGTTGCGCACTCTAGGACCCATCACCGTGGATTTCAAGGAATTATACATGATCTTTCGATAGGATGGGCATCGCTACAACTTCCAAGGAATCACGACAGGTTCCCCGAAGATTGTCAGTTCACATGAAATGGAAAAACTCCTCAAAAAGGGTCATTATGGCATTATTTCCCAGTTCCATGCCATTCAAGCAATTGAGACTCCCTGCCTCATTGTTCATCTTGACATGAAACTTATCCTCTCCAAACACCACTCCATTTTTTACAACACCCAAGGACTCTGTAACACACCCACTATCGTAATTTAAAAAATTTCGGGGTTAATCTCCCACAAATGAGAAATCTCCAGAAACCTGCATTAG
>ML819852.1:84965-125997 GCA_009831015.1 Picea engelmannii | reverse complement strand
GGCCGAAGGGTGGCATCTTGATTTGGATATCGCAATTGCATAAATATGATCCTTGTAGTAATATGAATTGGTGACACAAGGAACTATGTATTGTATAAGTGTTTTGAGACTATTTGCATGAGCATTGTTATGGCAAAAGGATCTTCCTTTTAGGAGTAAGAATGCAAAGGAATACATTGTAGAAGATCTGGTACAGTAATGAGAGCTTTGTACAGAAGAAACTTTGTTCTGGAGGTTTCTGAAAGAATGTCTTAGATAAAAAAGGATAAGCTAAATGCAACACAACAATTTTAGTGAACAAATGCAAAATTAAGGGTGGAAGGGTGGAGCAAGGAAAGATTGAGTTGGATGATTGTTGTCCTCATCTACATGCAAGTTGGTGCATGAAGTCATTGAGTTGGTGCTCAAGAGGATTGGTGTCCTCATCTACATGTAGGTTGGTGCATGAAGTCACTAAGTTGGTGGTCAAGAGGATTAGTGTCCTCATCTACATGCAGGTTGGTGCCCGAAGTCATTGAGTTGGTGCTCAAGAGGATCGATGTCCTCGTCTACATGCAGGTTTGTGCATGAAGTCATTGAGTTGGTGCTCGAGAGGATCAATGTCCTAATCTAAATGCAGGTTGGTGCCTAAAGTAATTCAGTTGATGCTCATATGAGGATTGGTGTCCTCATCTACTTGTAGGTTGGTGCCTACAGAGGATTGGTGTCCTCATAGACAGTTATTTACAAATGAATTAATACTCATTGGTGAAATATCTTTAAGTGGTTTTCTCTTAGTCTGGGTTTCCACTCCAATATCTGTGTATTGTTAATGTGTTGATTAATGCATGTGATTATGTTCAATAGATTTCGGTTATGATTGTCTGCATTTATAAATCCTAATATGTTTGAAGTAGTTTAAAGAAAAAAACTTTGAAAGTGTACAGTATTGATTTAGCCCCCCTCTTAGTACTATTGAGTATTCCAACAATTGGTATCAGAGTGGGTTCCTTCAGCAATAGTTTAACCACTGTAAGATAGATCCTAGTAGGTCACATGGACAAACAAGAGAAATTATTCTTAAGCAAATCTCCGTACTTTGATGGAACAAATTATGCCTTATGGACCATCAGAATTACACTGTATTTACAGTCACTAGGGTATGATGTATGGGAATTAGTCAATGATGGTTATGAAACTCCAGTAAATCCATTCTTTGATATAGGTGCAAAGAAGCTCAGTGACAACAATGCAAAAACCATGAATGCAATTTTGGAAGGATTATCAAAATCAGAATTCACCAAAGTTATGCATTGTAAATCAACAAAGGAGATGTGGGATAAACTACAAAACACCTATGAAGGAGATTGATAAAGTCAAGCAAGCAAAACTACAAACTCATAGGAGTCAATTTGAAAGCCTGAAGATGGATGAAGAAGAAAACATTGTAGCATACCTTCTAATTGTAGATGGAATTGTAAACATCATCATAGGTTTGGGGGAAACAATTGATGAGATATTCATTGTGCAAAAAGTACTTAGGTCACTTCCTATGAGATTCAATTCTAAGATATCAGCTATTGAAGATAGGAAAGATTTGGACAAATTAACAATGGATGAATTGCATGGAATTCTTACATCCTATGAGATGCGTATAGGACAAGAAAAATTATCTAAAAGTGAAGTAGCATTCAAAGCCTCTAAGAAGACTAGCAGAAGAAAAGAAAGATCAAGTGATAGATCCAATGATGATTATGATGCAGAGGAAGCCAAATTCATACGAAGGCTCCAGAGATGAACCGGAAAATATAAAATAAGCTTCCTTTCAATTTTTTTAATTGTGGTGAAGTAGGACATTTTGCTGCCAAATGTCCTCATAATAAAAACCAGGACAACAAAGATAAAGATGATTTTAGCTCTAATAAAAGAAGAAAGGGTAAAACTCAAAGGAATAAATACCTCTAGAAACAAAAGAAGAATCTTTATTCTAAAGAGAATAACTACTCATCCTCTGAAAGCGATGAAGAGATTGAAGATGATGTTATGTTCATGGCCCTAGAAACAGATGCCAATGAAATGAATAGAATGGAAACATCCCAAAATAATGGAGAAGACGATGATATGGATGTTGACCTTGAAGGAGAATTACTATGTGCTCTAGATGAAATAAAAAGGTTCAAAAGAAAGAATAGATAGTTGAAGGAAGAATTGTCACATAATTTTGATCTGGTATCTCATTCAAAAGAACAAAATAAAGTTGAAGAGGAAATAAAAAGTCAATTGCAGAACAAAGAAGAATATTGTGAAAAACTTGAAAAAGAAAATGTTTCCCTAATGAAGTAATCTGATATACGTATAATTGAGTTGAACAATAGTAAAAAATTTGAACAAAGTTCCATGATGCTAGATAATATGCTCAATAACCAAAGATCGCCATTCAAAAAAACTGGACGTGGTTACAATCTCAACTCCACAATACAAATATCCAAGGAAGAACCCAAGAGCTATGCTATGGCCCTAAACAATCCCATTGAACATGATGAGAACACCAATGAAGCATACCATGACCAACATAGGCATGTTGTTCTTCACAGGAATAATGAATTCAGAAGGGCGATGACACCAAGAAGACCTATTGTGAACAAGTATGGATATCTTTTTCTTGGTAAATGTTTTTCATGCAACAATTTTAGTCACAAGGCAATAGAATGCAGAGCATATCCAAGAAATGATCAAAGAAGAAATGGAGGCATGTACAATGCTCCAAGAAATAATTATGTGAACAACAAAGTAAAAAATATTGTTGACAAGAGATGCAAAAATTCATTTGCTCCATTGTTTAACTATGATCTTGAATGTTATAAATGCCATGATTTTGGCCATAAAGCTCAGGATTGCAAAATTTGGATACAGGCCCCTATGGAAAAACATATTGTTATCAACAATACCACCAAAATCTGGAAGAAGAAACGAGAGATGGGTTCTCAAGAAGAATGTGATTTAGCAATGCATGCTCAAGACAAAGAAAGTTATTGATACATAGATAATGGATGTTCAAAACATATGATTGGTGATCAAAACAAATTCCTTAAGCTAAAGAAAGAGAAGGGAGGAAGTGTTTTAGCTGGAGATAATAAATTTTCCAAGATAATTGGAAAAGGTAAAGTCATCCTTGGAAGTCAGAATGCTACAATTTTTTTTTTTTTTCTAGTTGAAGATCTGAAGCATGACCTTATAAGTGTTAGCTAGTTATGTGACCAGGGACACACATTTCTTTTTAACTCCCGAGAATGCAGAATAAGCAAATAAGACATTGGAAGATTGATAGCAACAATAATCAAAACTTCAAATAATGTATACATTCTAAATAAAATTGGAAGAGAAGTATGTTGTATGGGACATACATATGAAAGATTGTTATGTCATAAAATAATGGGACATCTAATTTTTGACAACTTGATTAAGGTCAGTAACAACTAGGCAGTAAGAGGCACGCCAAAAATCATCAAGCCCCCAAACCCAATTTGTAACCATTGCCAACATGGGAAGCAAAGAGGAGTAAAATTCAAAGCCAAGGAACATTCAACATCAAGACCATTAGAAATTATCCACACTGATCTATGTGGGCCGACCAAATCACAAAGTCTACAAGGTGACCGTTACTTCATGTTGCTCATTGATGATTACACAAGAATGACTTGGGTATCCTTTCTTAAGCATAAACCCTCAGCCTATGGGAAGTTTAAAGCATTCAAAGTATTGGTTGAAAATGAAACAGATTTGAAAATCAAATGCCTAAGATCAGATAATGGAGGAGAATTCACATTAGATGAGTTTGATGAATTATGTGAAGATAATGGAATAAGAAGACACTTCTCATCTGCAAGAACTCTGCAACAAAATGGAGTGGTTGAAAGAAAAATAGGAATGTGCAAGAAATGTCTAGAATCATGTTGAATCAAGCTATGATAACAAATATATTTTGGAGGGATGTTGTCTACACAACTGTCTATATTCTAAACAGAGCACAACTTCGAGCTAACAGTGATAAAACTCCATATGAATTATGGAAAGGAAGGCCAACAAAGTTTAAACACCTTGAGGTTTTTGGAAGAAAATGATACATAAAGAGAGATGATGACGACCTCAACAAGTTTGACTCCAAATTTGATGAAGGTATTTTCCTTGGTTACTCCTCTCAAAGAAAAGCTTACATATGTTTCAATATGAGATTAGAAAAAATTGTTGAAAGTGCAAATGTAAGAGTAGATGATGGAAATATTGGAAGGATCAAGATGCAAATAAATGACCATCTAGCAATAACAAGCTATAGTGAAGAAGAGAAAGACATTGAGGAGGATAATGTAGAAGAATAAGAAGAGAAAGACAATGAGGAAGATATTGTAGAAGAAGAAGAGGAGGAAGCTCCTATACAAGATACAAAGACCCCCTCGAGATATGTTCAAAAGAACCACTCCAAAGAAATGACTCTTGGTAATAACAACGAAGGTGTCTAGACAAGAAGATAATTGGCAATATCACTAGAACATGCAAACCTATCTCTATTGTCTAAAATAGAACCCAAGAACTTAGAGGAAGCCAAGAGAGATAAAAATTGGGTTAATTCTATGAATGAAGAATTAGATCAAATTGAGAAAAAACAAACTTTGGAACTAGTTCCTAGACCAAAAGACAAGAATTTATTTGGCACTAAGTGGGTCTCTAGGAACAAACGAAATGAGGATGGACAAGTAGTGAGAAATAAATCAAGGTTGGTATGTAAAGGCTATGCTCAAGTTGAAGGTGTAGATTTTGCTGAAACGTTTTCTCCAGTGGCTAGACTAGAAGCCATCACAATATTCTTGGCATTTGCAAGCCATAAGAGTATCAAAGTCTATCAAATGGACATTAAATCTCATTTCTTAATGGAAATATGGAGGAGGAAGTATTCATTGAGCAACCTGAGGGATTTCAGTTGTTAGAAAATCAAAATTATGTGTGCAAACTGAAGAAAGATCTCCATGGTCTGAAGAAAGCACCTAGATCTTGGTACAAAGGCTTGATAGGTACCTAAAACAACAAGGTTTCAAGAGAGGAATTGCAGAAAGTAATATCTACATCAAAGAATAAAATGGAAATGTGATTATCATTGTGGTCTATGTAGATGATATTATCTTTGGAAGTAACTCTGATGATCCGAGTCAAATGTTTTCAAAGGAAATGCAAAAAGAATTTGAGATGTCCATGCTAGGTGAGTTGTCCTTCTTCTTAGGTCTGCAAATTTCTCAGTCAAATATAGGTATATTTATTTCTTAGACAAAATATATTAAGTAAATGTTAATGAAGTTCAAGATGAAAGACTGCAAGCCTATCAATACTCCAATGATTAAAGGTTGCAAGATGAGTAAGGATGGTGAATCACTAGAGGCATATCACACCATGCATAGATCAATGATTGGTAGCCTTTTATATGTAACTGCATAAAGGCCTGATGTCATGCAAGTTGTTGGGTTGGTTGCAAGATTTCATTCTGCACCAAAATAATCACATGTGGTGGTAGTCAAAAGAATTCTCAGATACCTGAAAGGCACAATGGATTTTGGATTGTCGTATCCAAAAGGAAAAGACTTTAACCTAACAACATACACTGATGCAAGTTGGGCAAGCAATGTTGATGATAGGAAGAACATAAGCGGAGGAGAATTATTCTTGGGCATATGTATAGTATCTTGGTTAAGAAAGAAACAATCTTGAATTTATGTATCCACAGTAGAACAAGAATACATTGCAACAACATCCTATTGCACACAAATCCTTTGGATGAAGCAAACACTGCAAGACATTAAGGTAGAATACACACAACCAATTTCTATACTATGTGACAACACCAATGCTATAAGCATTTCCAAGAATCCAACGATGCACTCAAAGACAAAACATATCCCAAACAAATATCACTTTCTGAGGGAACATGTAAATGATAAGATTGTCAAATTGGAGTATGTTCCCACCAAGGAACAAATTGCAGATATGTTCACCAAGCCCCTTCCTAAATATGCATTTGACTACCTCAAACAATGATTAGGAGCTCAACAAATCCCTAAGTAAATGCACCCTTTGTCCTTGATGTCAAAGGGGGAGAGAAAGAAGCAAAACCAAAGGAGCACACTCTCAGGGGGAACAAAAAGTAGGAAAGAAAAAAAATATCTCGGAAACACACGCATACCCTCAAGGGGAGCAAAAAGTGGGAAAGAAAGAAAATATCTCAACAACACACTGATAGGGGTAACGGCTCAACAATAGAATTTCCATCAATGACAAAGGGAGAGATTGTTGAGTATATTGTCATTGATGTCATGGTGAAGATATGGTTGAGTAGATTAACATTGATGTCAAGTGGCAAGGAAAGAATGCAATTCAAATAAGCCCGCAAGACACTTATAATGTCACTTGGTGGTTCAGGAACTACATGCAATTGGTAGATACAACTATTGAGATAGCTAACAAAGTGGAAGTTGCTGACATTGTGGGATAATTTTCGAAGACCTTTAAGACGAAAAAAAAAAACATATCGCCAAATGGTAATGAAGACAATTGAAAAGGTAGTTGCCAACTTGGGAGCTTCAGATATTGATGCTCCTCTGGAGGAATTTCTCATTGATGGAATATTGTATGCCTTTCAAGAAAAAACTAGTGATGATACTTATGTGAGCTCTCAAGAACAATTATATATGACCAAAGTTCACATACATGCACAATCTTGTTCAAGTTGTGACCAACAAGGAAATTCGATGCCCATAACAGATCGACGAACCTTGTCATATCAGATCTCGACCCTCAGCCAGATCATCTGATGAGAAGCATTGTAAGTATCGATTACTCGATGCCGACAGACGTCAGATTGACGAGAGAGCCCCACACATGAGACGACACATGGAAGCAAGTTTCTGTAGCAATCCAGGTATCAGGTGGGTGAAGAGAGATCCAATCGTCCGTTCACAAAGGAGATCATTGACTCATAATGAAAGTTGTAAAGGGGAGGAGATTAGCACGAGGCACATATCTCGTTGTTGATAGAAAGGCCATATCAATGACTATTATTAATTTGCATAACAAACTTGCATGAATGTTAAAAAGGTTGGACCCCCCCTGCAATTTGGCAAGTGCACCATAGAAAAAGGCACATGTCGCAATCTTGTTATTGCAACCCCCTTCATATTGGGATTCCAAAAAGGTGTCTAGCCCCCTACAATAAATCCCATGGTCCCATGCTTTTGGTGCTATTCTTGTAAGGATAACACTATCAATGAAGAAAAATAAGCCCCGAGGGCTTATAGACTATGTGAACCATTTCAATGGCGGATTTTCCATTGGTTGGCTCAGAGAATCACTGGGTCCACCTCAAACGTTAATGAAGCCCACATTTAGTTCGATTAAGCCATGGGAAAAATGTGGAGATGCTTTAGAAGAATATGAGGCTCCAAGGAAACAAATTTGTATGTACATAGATCAAAGGAGAACATTTTCGTAAAAAGAAGATGGTGAAATAGATAAATAGTTCTGATATGGTGTTCCTGGAATTACCGAGATACGAGGAGAACGTTTTGCAATGATGTGAAGATAATGATGGTGTTCTAGATTTTCCGAGGGGCGGAAGGGTGGCATATTGATTTGGATATTTCAATTGCATAAACATGATCCTTGTAGTAATATGAATTGGTGACACAAGGAGCTCTGTATTGTATAAGTGTTTTGAGACTATTTGCAAGAGCACTATTATGACAGAAGGATCTTCTGTTTAGTAGTAAGAATGAAGAGGAATACATTGTAGAAGATCTAGTGCAGTCATGAGATCTCTATACATAAGTAACTTTGTTATGGAGGTTTCTGAAAGAATGTCTTAGATAAAAAATAATAAGCTAAATGCAACACAACAATTTTAGTGAACAAATGCAAAATTGAGGGTGGGGCAAGGAAAGATTGAGTTGGTACTCATAAGTGGATTGGTGTCGTCATCTACATGCAGGTTGGTGACTCAAGTCATTGATTTGGTGCTTAAGAGGATTGGTGTCCTCATCTACATGCAGGTTGGTGCCCGAAGTCATTGAGTTGGTGCTCAAGAGGATTGGTGTCCTCATCTACATGTAGGTTGGTGCCTGAAGTCATTGAGTTGGTGCTCAGGAGGATTGGTGTCCTCATCTACATGTAGGTTGGTGCATGAAGTCATTGAATTGGTGCTCATAGTAAAATTGGTGTCCTCGTCTACTTGTAGGTTGGTGCATACAGAGGATTGATGTCCTCATCTACATGCAGGTTGGTGCCTAAAGTCATTGAATTGGTGCTCATAGTAAAATTGGTTTCCTCGTCTACTTGTAGGTTGGTGCATACAAAGGATTGGTGTCCTCACAGATAGTCATGTACAAATGAATTGATACTCATTGGTGAAATATCTTCAGGTGGTTTTCTCCCAGTTTGGGTTTACACTTCAATATTTGTGTACTGTGAATGTGTTGATCAATGCATGTGATTATGTTCAGTACATTTTTGTTATGATTGTTTGCATTTGCTAATATGTTTGAAGCAATTTAAAGAAAAAATCTTTGAAAGTGTACAATATTGATTCACCCCCCTCCCTCTTAGTACTATTGAATATTCCAACAAAGAGTGCTAAGCAGATAGAAGTGGTATCTTACTCTTGCAAAGTTCACAACTAGTAGGATCAAGAGTTTTTCCGCATCCTTCTAGAATGGCCTCTTCAAAGGAGTTGGAAGTTGTTTTACCGGGTGTGAATTTTTATGATTGTTCTCCATTAAATCTTTTTATTGTCGAAGGTAATTTGACTATTTCCACCGGGGATTTTGAGGGGTCTTTGAGTGAAAAGGTAGCTCATTCCTAATACCCTTTCTATCCTTATGCATGTGGGAAACTCCTTCCTACATTAGCTATCTCTTCAAATGCTCAAATCCAAAACACTAGTCCCAAATATAAATATGTAAGAGGGAAATATAAGGTTTCCTCGTCCCAGGTAAAGTGAAACTACAAACTTCAATCAAAAAAAGATCTGACAATAGAATATTTGGTAGAGATTAAAGATGGTCTAGTCCTATATCCGAGTCAAGAGTTTGGGGTAGGTAGAAATTCTCGTATGCTCGTAACCAAGTCCAAGGCATCAAAATAAATAAATGATGATTGTTGGGGCCCTTAGAACAAGGAAAGCCTCGAAACATATGCCCTACTACTAATTTTTTAATTAAGTATGAGGGGGGGTCATGAGTGCCCTGGAAAATCTATCCTTGAGGTGATTGTTCATTCAGTATAAGCCTAATTTTATTCGTCTACAAGAAACGATGTGTGAAGGTAGGAAAGTCAGATATTATTTATTCTTGATTCCGAAGGACTAGGGATTTTTTTCTTCTAGCATAGAGGGACTGTTTGGGGGGGTGCTTATGACTTGGAACTCTATTATTAAAGCTATATATACACAAATGTTGAATGCAAGTATCTTGCATGTCTAAAAATTGAAGATATTCAAAAGGAATTCAAAATCGTTGATTTATATGGGTCATTCGAAGACCAAAAGGCCTTCTAGGAAGGTTTAAAGGAACAAGGTTCTCTTATTGGGGACAATGTGATATTCAATGGGGGTTTGAATCTAATAGTAAACCCTTGAGAAATATTGGGGGAAGTGATGGGGAAGAACCCTTTAGCATACATATTCTCTCAATTCTTTGAGGAGCAAAAGTAGTGCATTTGGATGGTCAAAATGATTCCTACATTGCGTAACACTATAAGGGGTTGAGCAAGTATCTCAAAGAGGTTGGATAGGTTTTTATTGGTGGAAATAATTCTTGAAATGAATGCCAAATCCAAGTCATGGGTAGGGTAGGGTGGTGATTCAAATCATATTCCTATCTTGTTCCAAGTTGAAGAGAATACAAAAAAAACCGAGCCCCATTTAAGTTTAATCACCATTGGCTTCTCAATGAGCATTTTTTTTTTTATCTTTAATCATTTACACTCATGTAAAATTTGATGTGGCTTTGGAGGACTCTATAATGAAACAATCTGTTGACAAACTCGAGAAAGTGAAGAAAGTGGTTGTTGATTGGATAAGGAAGAATTCATTACAGGATAAAAAGGACCTTTAAGAGGTTAAAGAGGCAATTTCAAAGATTTTTTATAACAATGTTGATGGGGTATTTTCTGAAGAACATTTCAATATTTAAAGTCCCTGGAAGATATAAAATAATCATTGTTGGAAAATGAAGAAGCAAAGTGGTGTCTAAAAAGTAAAGTGATCTGTATTACGAAAGAAAATAACAACACAAACTTTTTCCATCAATGTGAAAATCACGAGAAACATTTCAACACCATTTGGGAAATGGAATAGATAAATGGAGAAAAATCAAGGACTTTTAAGGATAAAGTAGATGTTGGAAAACAAAACTTTCAAGAATTGTTTAAGGAACTGGCTGGTCAAAACATATGAGACTTGATGAAGGTTATGCGTCTTTTTCCAAGATTGAATAGTGAAGACATGAATGTTGATTTGGAGGATGAAATTACAAAGGAGGAGTTAAAATCAATTTTATGTTCTTTTTAGAAATCCAATAGTCTTAGCCTTGATGGTTGAACTATAGATTTTCCCCTACATTTCTATGATCTGTTGGAGGAGGAATTACTCAAAGTTTTAGAAGAATCTAGAGTCTCGGGGAAAGTATTGGGAGCTCTAAATGCCACCTTCATTTCTTTAATTCCAAAGAAAAATAAGCCCTGGTCCTTTTAGGACTTCAAGCCCATTTCCCTTTGTAATATTATTTACAAGCTTATCTCAAAAGTGATTGCAAATAGGCTTAAAGGCATCTTATCCAAGATAGTTTCAGCTGACTAGTTTGGGTTTCTTTTTAATGGACAAATGCTCGATGTAGTAGGTTCATCTCAAGAAGGGATTCATTCGATCAATTCCTCATCTAACCCTCTATTGTCATAAAAAATGGTCTCAAGAAAGCCCATGATAAAGTTAGCTAGTTCTGTATTAGGTTGTTACTATTACAAATTAGTATGAATCTGCCTTTAGTTGATTGGATAATGGGGGGTGTCTCATTAGCCACCTTTGTTGTTTGGCGAATGGGTCTCCCTTAGAGTTTTCTATGGAATCTCGAGGGCTTAGATAAGGATGTTCATTATCCCCTTTCCTTTTTCTACTAGTGGCCAAAGGAATTAGTAGGTTGATTTATGAGGCAAAAGGGGAAGGAAGAATTAGAGGCTTCAATATGTCAAACTCATTGTTCCTCTCTCATATGCTCTTTGTTAATGATATCTTGCTTTTTTTCATGGTTCCATAAATGAACTTGTTCAGTTGAAGAAATTTTTAGAGACTTATTGCAATGCCACTGGGATGGAAGTGAACATGGGTAAATCTTTTATGATCCATAGTAGGTCAGAAGAAGGACTAGAAAGGTAGTTGATACAAGTCTTCCCTATGTAAAGTGGCACTTTGGATAAAGAAGTTAAATATATAGGTTTTCAATTAAAACGCAACAAAATGTAAGTATGAGGACTTGCTATGGTTATATAATAAAATAAAGCAATGATTTCCTTATGGTTTTACAAATGGATTTCTAGGGGTGGAAAATTGGTCTTGGTTAAATCAATGCTTGAAAGCATATTGGATGTCCAATGCTTATATCCCTAAAGAAATTCTTCAAAAAATTCATTAAAAGTGCTTCAATTTATTATGGACCGCGAAGAAGCCTTCTAAATGAATACCCTTGGTAAAGTGGACAAATATTGTCAAGCCAAAAGAATATGGAGGACGAGGACTCAAAAATATCTACGTTTTTAGTCAAGCCTTAGCTACTAAAAGTCTTTAGAGACTTCTTTTCAATGATGGTTTGTGGGGAAGGATTATGAAGCATAAATATTTAAGAGGCAGATCTACGAAAGATTGGCTAAGGTTGGAAATGATAGAGGATAGGGGACCATCAAATGTTTGGAAAACCATGATCAAAGTTTCTCCTCTAGTGAGAAAATGGATTGCTTGAAATATTAGGAATGGTAGAAAAATCAGGGTTGGTGAGGACCCTTGGATAAGATGTTGTGGAAATTCTAGGAATTTTTCTCCTTTACTTCTCAATTTACATGATATTGGTATTCACAACCTACATGAAGTTGTAAGTCCAAGTTTGAGATGGAGTTAATAATGGAAATCAATTGCCTTTTTAGGTTTAGAAGGGATTATGGCTAATGAATGGGATCAATATGTGTTATTATTAAAACACAATTCCATCAAGATTGTAGATGGTGAAGATGGAATCAAATGGTCTAAACATAAAGCTTCAGGAGTTGTGACTTCAAAGGTAGGCTATCAATCAAGTGTAGAAGAAGAAGTGAGGTGGGACAAATCCTGGTGGTGGACAATAGTCTAGAAACTAGATAACCCTTCGAAGACTAGAATATTCCTTTGGCCAGCTATAGAAAGCAAGATTCCAACTTGGAATAATGGAAAAAAATGTAGTTGGCAAGACCCTAGTTGGTGTATTTTTTGTAAAACAGACAATGAATCAATTCATCATGTCTTTTTTCATTTCCCTTTTTCAATTCTAGTATGGAAATAATTTTTTCAAGGCATAAATGGTATGAATGGTATCAATAAGTGAGATGAAGCCACTCTAGTAGATTGTTTTCGGAACTGGTATTACGATATGTATTTCTTTTGTTATAGAGCATTGCCTTGCTTTATGCTATGGGGCCTTTAATTGCCAACAAATAAAATGATTTTATAGGGAAAAGAGTTTTCACCTTTGCAAGTGGCATATAGGATCAAGGTCCCTTTTGATGGAAGTTGAAAGCCTCGTTATGCAAAAGACACTAAGATCCCAAAGCATATTGTTATTAACACAAAATAGATTGAGGATTCTTGGATGGGTATAGCGAAGGATCCTCAGGTAATCTTGGTGTTGGTGCTCTTATTTTTTTAAATTATAGTCACAAGTTATTTTTTAAATATGGTTCTATATTAGATCAAATAACAGAGTTGATTCCTCTGCACTATGGATTCGATTAAGAGTAGTCGTCGATAAAGGACTTGGAACGCTTCAAGTTCTAGGGCATTCAAAGTTAATTATTGATTGGGAAAATGGAAGAAGAAGAGTTGAAAATTTGGCTTTAAATCCTATAAATAATGTAATCTCGGAGGTAAGAAATAAATTTGAAGTCATCTCCTTCACCCATATTTACAAAGAAGAAAATTCTCAAGCATACAAGTTGTCTAAGGAAGCCCTGTTTTGTGGGAAGGTTTAATTGTAAAGTTGGAGTTTGGACAACCTCTTAGTTCTTAAATCTTTGAAGTTTAATTTTTAAGCTCATTAGTCTTATGTGTTGTCCCATGTTTGGGATGGGAGATTTATCAAAAGGATTTAACCTGTTATAGAGTCACGGATAGAGTCTAAACATATTTTTGAATGTTGTGTGTACCCCTAGGGTTAATTATGCCCTTGACAGAGAAGGACTGTAATATTGCAATGACTGGATCGTTCAAGGTAGCCTCACTGCCTCTTTTTGAGCCCTATAGGAATGACTATGTATATTTTGATCTCTCATTTTGAAATATCAAATAAAAGATTTTTTTATTATAAAAGAATCTAATTAAAATGCCTCAAAATATTAAAGGCTCTATATTATTGATTCCATAGGGAGTTTCGTACTCCATAGGAATCCCAACCATCTTATATTTAGTCAGAATAACCTTAGTCCTCCCATATCTAGTTAAAATTACCAAAGAACCCTCTCATATCTAGTCTAAATTCTTATTGTGCATAAGATAATTCATTTTGAATAATCCAATTCAAGTACAATTGAAGAAACCAATTCAAGTATTGTTGATACATAGAGCTAATAACTTGAAGTGATACCTTGTTTGACATATTGATAAAAAATATTTGATATTCTCTATTATTTTTATAATCTTTGAAGAGGATGTGACAAAATTCAAAATGTGTAAACAACTTTAGTTTGTCTCTAGGCTTAAGAAATATTCATAAGTGTCTTTGCTAGACATCACAAAAGTTATTATTATTATAATTTATTATTATTTTATATGTGATGACAATAGAGAGATGGTGCACAGGGAATCTATGTGCGCAACAAGCATGTAAGATATTGCATATTTTTGGAGGAATGGTATAATGTGGTATGTTGTAAGTAATGCTTATTGTATTTTGTTTTCTTTCTCAACAAGCTAAAGTGGGATGCATGTCAAATAAATTCATTTCAATTGAATCTAGTCCATCAAAATGCAAATATAGAGAATGTTTACAACCAACTTTGATTTAGTATTATTTTGTAATTCGCAAGGATAATAAAGGCATTCCTTCCTGAGATATGTTATATGAAGTGGACACCTAACATAAAATCCTTTTAAATCCAATAGAAGGATGCGGCTCCAATTCTAGATTTTGATGTCTTCATCAATATATTGATGGTGCAAGGGGAAACCTACTATAACTTTTAAATCCATTAGAAGGAGGTAGCTCCAATTCTAGCTTTTGATGGGATTGTATGTTGCAAAATAACATGTATTCTATGAAGAGGCTAGATAACCACAACAAATGATTGATATTCACAAGTAAAGAGTCTAGTTGAGCATGACAAATTATTGATATTCACAAGTCTTGAGGACGATAGGGTTGGTGATCTTATTATTAAAAAGAATGAATGTTTTATTGTTTTTTTAAACCAAAATAGAAGTTGCATTCATTTAAAAAGGGTTGCGCTGAAGCAAGCAACATGTTATATCAATATGATTCCTTTAACTTTCAACATGATATAACACATTTTTGAAATTACATCAAAAAATTTAGGAGTAACTACCAAACAATGATTCAAAGTCGGCTTGCAAGTGGCATGTTTAACATAATAATCCAAAATGCATATTACTTGAAAGTACATATCATTGGTGACATAAGTGGACACTTCCTTCCTCTTGTTTCTCCTTGTCAAAATGAGGGGAGCTTGGGCCTTCATTTTCCATTGGAGCTCAAGACGGATGAACCGTTTCATATTCCTTTGATGCCATAGCTTGAAGTGAATTCTTTGTTCCTTGATTGTTATATGACAAAGAAAGAGATTCCATGCGCTGGGTGAGAAGGAGACTTTGCAACCTATTACATTCAATTTCCAAAGTGTTCAACCTCTGTTTTTAGAGCAACAATATGTTCACGTTGTTGGCATTTTGTGAGATACAAGCTTGTTCCAAATCATAAATTTTGGAGGACACTGCTATTTTCTTAGGTTATCTCCTCGTGGCATTGTAAGGATTTGTGAATCTCACAAACATTAGCCTTATCTATGACAATTATGCCTCTAAAACTAGTAGGGAAAAGTTCAATAGAACTAACAAAATGCATGGAATTAACAAATAATTGTCAGAAGATGGGTGTATCAGACCTGAATACCATGAGAAATATAAACAAGCCTTTAAGCTGAAACACATACAAACCTCTATTTCTAGCTCCAGAGCAAGAAATGATATTGAAAATGGATGAAAATACCAAAATCCTTGATTCTTTCCCAATCACATAGAATTTGAAGACCTCCAAACAACACATGAGAATTTCAATGGGAAAAGACAAGAATTATGAATTGTGTATAACCCAAATTTTGAAAGTGGAGAAGGAAGGAGTTATTACCAATTTATGAGAAGGAAAAATTCCCAAATTCACACATGCTTATTCTATAGTTTCCCCCAATTCATTTGATGCTAGAGCCCTCTGAAACCACCATCTCCCTGCTTCAAATCCTCTCGTCACAAGTGCATCAATAGGAGAGAAACAAGAACCATAAAGGAGGATATGAGAACTAAATGGATCATGCTCACAAAGACACTTGAAATTGCAAGAGTTTTGAACCAGAGAACACCAAGACACCCACCAAAACCACATTCTAGCAGACAAAAAGCAACATACCATCCTAAAATATGCGTCTGCATGAATTTTGACTTCGCCATAGTCCTGCCTTGGTTCTACCAGAGCATCAGATGGCATTCAATAACCATAAGCCTATTATTACTTTGCATAAGAACTAGTTTAATAGAACTCCACAAAACACCTTTCCCAAGGATGGGATGACTTATTAATAATGAATGCTTCATGTTGAAGTTTGTGCTCATTAATACCCACTTAATCCTAAATTTAAGGGATTAATCTATAGTCATAAATCCCACTTTAACAAGGTTAAAGGACTAAGCTCAGAAGTGAACTTACCCCAGTGTTTTTCCTCCTCATTTTGTTCTCATTTTATGTGGAAGAAGGAGATTGCTTCGAAAAGAGAGAGATCTCACCTGATTCTAGAAATGGGAATTTTTATTTTGGATCCTTTAAGATTAGATAGACCAATCATTTCCTTGATGACAAGCATTGAATCATCGTAGACTGATAAGGTTCTTGCACCTTCCTCCTCGACGATAGTGAGGCCACACCACAAGGCATATGCCTCAACTAACTTATTTGAAACATTCCCAAGGCCCTGAGTGAAAGAAGTTATCGAATTTCGTATAGGATCACGAAGATTCCCCTCGTTGCTCCTACCACCCCTGGATTATTCTTTGAGTCCCCGACAAAAAAGAGAGAAAATTATTGTTGTTGAATTCTCCATACTTGAACTTCATTTTTCTCTTTCCTAAATTGCCACTATGGACAACTGCCTGCTCTAGGACTCAAAGAGTTGGGAGCTTCTGAGCATGGATCAATTAATTGTTTCATCCAAAGCTCTTCAAAGCTGTCCAACACTTGATCCTTTTTTTTGACTGTGGTTTGGAGATATTTAGTCATGAGAGCTTTAGCCTTAGTTATTATTAGTGCCGACTTATTCCATTCATTGTTAAAGATCACTTTGTTCTTAGCCAACCAATTCTTCCAACAAAGAAATTTTGAAAGAGCCATCCATACCCTCTTAAAGATGCTCTTATTTTTGAAGGTCCCTTGATGTTTATTTCTCTAGAGCATGAAAATATGTTCCCATGAAGCTGACCAATGAATTCTATGGCTTATCCCTACATAGGCACATAACTAGACTTCTTTGGAGTAACTGCACTTGAAAAAAGGGTGTTGAATTGATTCTTCCACCTCTGCACACATTACACAGCAAGAAGGACCAACAAGCCCTCTTTTATTCAAGTTCTATACCATGAGAATCTTCCCATGGACCAAGATCCAGTAGAAAGTATTAATCTTTGGCATTCCACTGCTACTCCAGATATGCTTCCAAAGGGGTGAGCACTAAGGTAATTGGAGAGACTCCAACTATGAAAGATATCCTTCCTTGAGTCTACAGAAGGATTTTCCCCACCCCTATTATATTTTATGCCCCTATTCCATGGAGTGCATACTATAAGCACTTGAGAAAGAGTAGATACCAATGGCCTCAACAGCTCTGGAGGGGATCCAAAGTTCCAACCCAATCATTTCCCAGAATTTTTATACCAGACTGAAATGTCAAACAAAGTTTGAAGGTTGTTGTTGTCCATCTAGGATTTGAGGGGAGCTAATTCAGTCCTATTAAAAAGTGCTTCCTTCCCAAGAATGTTTTCATTTTGGATCCTCACTTATTTCCCATTACCTAGAATCCATGTGATTTTTTCATTTATTACTAGAATTGTCGCTTTAATCAACTTCAATATATGTGAACTTTTTTTAACCTTTAATGGATTTTCTATACATCTAACTCTTGAACCCCTAGAATATTTCTTCCACAATATCTTCTTCCACTAGTGCAATATTCCTAAGATCATTTTCCAGAGAAGTTTGGCTCCCATTGCCATATTCATCATAGTTTCACCTTTTATTCCTAAACCACCGTTGTCCTTTAGAATTACGACAATCTTCCAATTAATTAGGTGGTATTTTTTGATATTGGACTTACCCCATTACCAAAGAAACTTCCTAATGTTGAAGCCATTTATTTCATTGTGCCAACAGGTGCAAGCATGGAAGAATATTGATAAATAGGTAGAGCAGATAACACTGATTTGATTAAGGCCACTCTCCCCGTTGGGTTGAGCCATTGTGACCCCCATTGACTAAATTTTGTCTATTATACTTGATCATGATTGAGAGGAGGGGATTTTGAGAGTGATATGGATACCAAGATACCTAAAAGAGGACCATTTTTCAAAAAGAGAAAATTGAAGAATTCTAGAAATGGAATGCAATACCTGGGTGTTGACATTCCAGCCAAATATTTGGCATCAATGGCAATTTTCTGCTCCTCTAGAGGCATCAAGAAAGGAGTCCAATATTTGATTAAACCTGGAAGTGATGATAATAGAGGATCCACCAAGAAAAAGTGTATCATCTGTGAATTGAGAGTGATTGAGACTTTTTGTACCTCGAACAATCTTGATCCCTGAAAGATTCCCAAAAACCCTTTCTGCTTCAAGATTTATTCTAAGAGAGTCCACCATGATGATATATAGAAGAGGGGATAAAGAGAAACATTGCCTCAATCCTTTGTTGCTTTGAAAAAAATTGTGGGTCTTCCATTAACAAGAGGGGTTATCCATGGAGTTCTAATGCATGAAGATATCCACTATATGAATGAAGAGCTAAATCCAAATCTTTCCATAACCTTGAATAGATAGGAGTTCCACACACGATCAAAGACATTCTCCATGTCTAGCTTAATTACCATGCCTTTCTCCCTTTCCTCCCAGCTTGAATGAATAGCTTCATGCACAAACACAATATTATCAATGATCTTCCTATCTTGCATAAACCCCCCTTGATTGCCATAAATGAGTTTGGGTATGGTATTTTTGGTCAAGTAGCTACGATCTTAGTCGTGATTTTGTAGGAGTTACAAAGGGAAATGGGCCTGAATCTCGCAAACGAAGAAGGGTTCACTTCTTTCAGAATTAATGCCAAGAAAGAGGAGTTATTACTACCCCCAATTTTGCTAGACCATTGAACATATTGAAGCATCCTTTTAAGATCATATTTGATGAGATCCATGAATAAATAATAAAAATAAATAGAGAAACCATCAAGCCCATGGGCTTTATCTGGCTCCAAGTTCTAGATTGCATTATGAATTTCAACTTCTTCAATTGGTTTCATAAGCTCATTGTTATCTTCACTTGAAATCACTATTGGTATATTCTTTAACAATCCTTCTACTTATTTTTAGAGTTTTATAGCAAGATTTGCCTCACCCCATGCAATCTTGCGCAGAAGGCATTTTTCCATTTCCCTATGCAGACTTGAAGTTCCTTTTTTGAAAATCCCAGAGCTAAAAATATAATTTTTCCACATATACGCACCTTGCCTGCTATACAACATGTGTATATGCAGGTTGCACCACTACAACCCGCATACATCGGGAAATGTACCCAAAATTGAAAAATGGTGTCGGGTTTCCATGTCACGTCATGAGATCAATGATCCTTGGCCTTCGATATACTGGAAATGTTCCAACTCGGCCCTTCAGTTCCATTTGAAGGCTATAAATGGGCCAAATCCAAGCTATGGAAAATAAGAGAAAAAATTCAACTTTGAGAGCAAAGTTACTCTGGAGAAATTATTCACTTCACATTGAGTCTGCATCCCTTTGTCCTTTAAGTCTGAACACATTGTTCAACTCCCAAGCTCTTCCCTTATTGATTGAGAACTTCATTGTCTCTCTTATATGAGCTTGCCTTTGGTGGAGGATTGAAGTGGTGGAGGCCCAGTTGGAAGGAACTTAGTTTCTCGATTCCAAACCGTGCCGACACAGAAGTCTGTAACTCATTCACTTATGCTGATTATATATTAATAGAAATACTCTTTTCTCGTCCAATTAATATCTTGCAAATATTTGAATTATTATTGCATGGGCATATTTGTTATGAATGTTGATGGATTATGCTATTGAATGTGATAACATCATATATTGTCACCATATGCTTGCGTTGCTTGGTTGTTGAGGACTGTTTGCAGGTATATTGCTTTGAGTCAAGTGCTCAACGGTGGACTTCATCAAACGTCTGGACGAGGTAGGCCTCTTATCTTGTCTTGTTAGCATATTTGTTTATATAGCATACTTGAGATTAGAGTTGATTTCTGCATTCATTTTCGTCTGTTGTGATTTACCCCTAGCTATAGAGAGATTTTCCTCATAATAGAATTGGCGACCATACTGTGGATTGAATCTTCTTTTTCGGGGTTTGGAGTGTTTTTCTCCTTAGATTGCTCTCGTTCATATTGAATTTCTTGTCGTATGATTACTTGACAACCTCTGTTCACTCCGGGTCTGAGTCTTTCAGCCTTCTCCTTAGCCTAGCTGTGTTTTGACACATATACGCGGGTTTTTGCTTGACAGTCACGTACATACGCGTGTTGTCCTCCTGCAATATACGTACATATGCTCTTTTCCCTGGAACAGTCGCGTACATCAACCTTAGTTGCTTGTTTGCTGGGTTTGGTGGTTGCTGGATAGGTTTTGATTATTGTTGAGTCTTCTTGGGTCTCTGTAGTGACTATTAAGTGTCTATGGAATGGCAAGAAACCTGTCTTTGGTTGAATTTTTGGGCGTTGCCTTTCTCATCATCTTTTCATTTTGATTGTCCTTGCAGCTTGGGCTGGGTGTTTTTCTCATTGACATCCTACTTGGGTTATCTTTGTCTATACACAGTGGAGTGTTTATATCAAGCTGTTGTTCAGTCCTTGCATTTTCATTTTTCTTATATTGAAAATACAAAAATATTAGGCATTTCACATTGATTGGAATTTTTATCTCTTGAGTCTTTGTCATTTATCTTAGTGCATGTAAAGAAAGATAGCATTTTTATTTAGAATTGCATAATTGAATTGAAAATTGCATTTTTAAGAAGCATATCATTTATTGAAAATTGAAGTTAGGACTTTGCATTGTATTCATATTCACTTATTTTACTTGTTGAGTCATAACATCACCAGTTTCACGGCCGCACCTTTTGAGTAAGCAAAGCCATTAAAATTAACGCTATAATTTAAAATTATTAGTAATGATTTTATTTTCCAGGGTGCACAAACTAGTTTAGGATTTAGTACCTTGGAATATGATTTTGTGAGTAAACTTCTCCAAGGCTATTAAATCAACATATATGTCTGACTAAGGGAGTAGAGAAATCCATTGTATAATCGGTAATATGAGGAGGCTCCACTTACACCGGAGTTAAGCACGAGGTCACATGAGGTCGTTGAAGGGATATCCCCCCGATACCTTCTTAGCGTCAGAGATATTTCTAGGGATCTATTCGTATCTGGGGATCTTGCTAGTGCCCTTACCTCTGTGAGAGGTGGTGCTTTCAAGGTTTCAGGCTTTGCTACCCTGTCCATACGATGGACCTGACTTACGACTGTTTGCCTACGCATCAGTTATACCGTAGTTGATTAGTTGCTTGACTTAGGTACCACATAGGTTACTTGTAGGGGTTATTCTGTCGGTACCATGGGTTAGATAAGGGTCAGACAACACACAACTGTTATGGAGGATTACCTTTCCGGGGGGATCTGACTGACTGGTTGTTAAGTCCACGAGGGCCCTTATAACTAATTCCGATACATCTGATCTTTAGTAGGTAGTCTCATGCCCGTCTTGGGCGAGGCATACCTACTTTGGAGAGGGAGGCCCCTTTCAACCACTTTATCCTGTTTGTGTGCACATTGGTTGTTTGATTATTTTTGGTGTGCTCTTTGATTACTAGTTGGCCTTAGGATTTTTTTTTATTTTTTATATCTCGAGTCTTAAGTCATCGTGGAGCCAAACCAGCTTCCCCGCATGTCTCGCTGCTTGTTACAGTTACCACCACATTTTGAGTCTTTGCCTTCTAAAAGGCGTAGAGTTATTAAACGTGGCACACGCACCTCCACTTATCAGACTTGTGATTATACAAGGATGAGTATTGAATCAAGTCATCAAGATATTGGGATCCCTTCAACTCCCACACCTACTATAGTCAATGGTACCCCTTCGACTCCTTCAACCACAATGCCTGTAGTGTCGGGGGCACCTATCATCACCGCTGCCCATCCTATAGTGAACACTCAACCTATTGCCACGAACCCATTTGGGTCTCTTTGTCACTCACATGGCTATAATGTTCAGTCCAGCACGATGGCCTCTAGTCCTTTTTCCTATGGTATGCCAAATTTTACATCGCAGTTTTCAAACTCCATCCCAACCGCTGGCCCTAATGCTAGCATTGGACTTGGGGGCACAACTCCTCCTTATACTCCTTTCTCGTTTGGTGGCTCTCATATCCCTCAAATTACTCCTACAGTGGGAGGCATTTCTTCTTTTAACCCCAGGTCTAATCCTTTTACTTCTGGATGGAGTAACCAACGTGGCAGACAAGCTATTTCTTATGGTCCATCCTTTACACCCACCTCCTCTATGTCGATTCTGACCAACACGTTTGGCATGACGAATCCACCTTTATCCTCTAGATTCACACCCAGAGGAGGTCAGTTTCACACCTTGGGAAACCCTCAATCCAGAGCCACTCCGGCTGGGGGCAGTTTTTATAATCCTCATCAAAACATTCCTACTAGAATGATGCCCAACCAAATCCTTATGAATTAGCATGGATGAGTGTCCTACATTCTCGGACAGGGCCATGGTGCTTACCAGAACCTTGGATGGGCTGTGATTCCATAAACACAATCTTTCCAGGGAGCTTGGGGCTAAATGTCGCAACCCCGTATCCCTTTTCTGGCCACTCTCAATCTGCCAGACTTTTCTAAGTTGATGAACGACCCTGTGTGTCATGATCCTACATGGCCCCCCGTTCCCACCAAGCTTCCTTCATATATTCCAAAATTCGAAGGCAAGAATGGAAAGGATCCTGGTGATCACGTTACCACCTTTCACTTATGGTGCTCTTCGAATTCCCTTAATGACAATTCCATTTGGTTAAGATTATTTCAACGCACCCTCACATGGGTTGCCGAGAAATGGTATATCGAGTTACCTAGGGGGGAATACGGGACCTTTAGTCAGATGGTTTTAGTCTTCCTTAACCTCCTCCAATTGTCAGTTGGTTACGATGCTAGCCTAGAAATTTTGTCGACCTTACACCAGGATAAAGCCACTCATATCTTAGATCACATCTAGGAGTGGCATAGATGGAAGAGGTTGATCAAGACCTGCATACCCCCATAATTCCTATTAGAGTGGTTCCTTAAGTCTTTACAACCTCCTATTTCGAAGGATGTTGCTACATCCTGGGTTACATCTGAGGAAGAAGCAATATTCAAAGCCGAACAATTAGATCTTATATATGCTCAGTCTAGGGTGTTATACAAGATTATTCTGGATGCACCAAGGTCAAACTATGCCCCTAGACAAAAGCCCAGACCTCATGTCGATGGCATTGTAGGCTCTGCCAATGTGAAATCCACAGACTCGGTGACAAGACATTTGAAAGAGTTGTCTCTAAACCAGTATGCAGGAGGGCCAGCTTTGTCCATGTCTTCCAATCCCACATAGTCAACGGATGTACATTCCGTGCAATCGTTGACCGACCCAAATGGTAACCAACAACTAGGCAGGAATAAGAAGAAATGACGTAATGATAATCGTAATGGTGGGAATAATAATAATAAAACCAAGGAAAATGCTAATAATGAGAGGATGAATTATAATGCTGGTGAGGGCAAGAAAGAATGGCGCAAGGTGAAATTTCCTTGTAAGCTTTGTACAGATGGCACCTTACTCATTTATGCCCCAAAATTGCGGAAGCTGCGAGGGTCTTATCTATACCGCCCGCCGTGCTGATGAATCCTTTCCCACATAACCATCACATGGCCTCGAGCTCCTCAAATGCTGGAAATGTGGCCATCAGGATTCAAAACCCACCGACACAAGATGATGACTGTTTGTGCGTCAATATGGTCAATTCTCAGGTTAATGTAGCCACCCGATCTCGCGATTACAGTTCTCCACAAACTGTACCTAGTCTATAATCTCCTCCTCTTCCAGAGACGTCCTTGTAGATCGAAAAACCAGAGCCACTGCCTCGTATTCCAAAAGGAGTAGTCAAGCACTCTACCCACAATCTGAATGTTAGAGCCGCCCAAAATTACTCTATTGTTGAGGACTTGGGTCAAACCCCTTGTGAGATGTCGACCCTGGAGGTACTCCATACATTTCCTTCACAGAGGAATGCCTTACTATCTGTGTTAGGAGCTCTAGATCCCAGTGGCTCAAAAGTTATCAAGTTTGAAATTACAGATGTGAAGCCTCTCTTGCCTTACCATGTGGCATTCCAACTCCACATGGGTTACTCGAAGTATACCATCAAGCGTGCGGTTGTTGATGAAGGCGCTGAAACATGTGTGATGTCCCTAATCTATTGGAAAGATCTCGACTCTCCGACTCTCTCTCAGTCTCCGACCATGTTGACTACTTTTGATGGTCGTTCCTTCCACCCTCACGATATTCTTCTTGCCTTTTTGGTCCAGTTAGGTGGGAAGACGGTAGAGGTGGATGCCGAGGTGGTTGATGCGCCCCTCGATTATAACTTGTTGATAGGATGCAATTGGACTTATGCTATGACTGTCGTCGTATCGTCCGTCTTCTGTACTCTTTGTTTTCCTCACGATGGGAAGATCATGATGATCGACCAATTATCCTTTGCATATGCTAGCCTGAGTGCATCGGTTGGACCGTCGATCCCCATGGTAGGAAATTGTCAGCCGTCAATTGAGAATATTGGCGTCAGAATGTATTCATCTTTTATGGGTACCTTCGACTTCATGGCACTGATTCACCATGCTTACGCCATGTTTAGTAGGTTGGTTTCCTCAAAGAGGTCTGTTTCTTTCCGCACTTCGTATTTTAGCGATCCTTATATCCTACCTTCCTCGACTGTGCCTTATGAAGGTCAGTCGCATGCTGGAATGTCCATGCTGCTATCGACAACACATATAATATATCAAGTTGTTCTTGACTCTTCCACCGATCCCGATCCTATTAGCTCGTAGACGAACGAGGAGGATCCTGTTCTTAAGCTCGTGTGGGCCACATCGTTGTCTTTCTCACATGAATGCCTCGATGAGACTTTGCCCTCGGATGAAGCTATCATTGAGGCCATGAATGGTTCTAACAAACCTTGGGATGATATGTATCATCACTCTTGTTTTCTCCCAGAGCTTGCTAGAATCGAACAAGATGACTTTCGATCTACTCTGAGCGAGATGGTTGGTCACACTATAGTTCTGCTTGATACACACGACATTTATGATGAAGGAAATATGTCGAGTATCTCTCCTACCATCACGATTGATATCTCTCGTACCCCTAGCAAGATTGAAAATATACACATTGGTGCCAGAAGAAATCTTGATCTACACCGAACTCTTCAAGGAATTTCGAGATGTATTTGCTTGGTCATATGAAGAGATGCCAGGAATCGACCCTTGAGTTGTCGAACATGAGATTAAAACTTACCCGAATGCTAAGCCTGTTCAACAACGTCTTAGAGCTGTCAATCACTGGAAGGCCCCTGCTATTAGGACAAAGGTAGAGAAACTACTTAATGATGGCTTTATCTACCAGGTCTCCTTGACTGAATGGGTAACCAATCCCATTCCTATAAATAAGAAGCAAGGAACCATCCGTGTATTCATAGAATTTCGTGATCTGAACAAATCCTGTCCTAAAGACAACTTCCTAACTCCTTTCATGGATTAGATTCTCGACGAGTATGCGGGAAGCGAAGTTTTTTCTTTCATGGAAGGAGTTTCAGGGTATAACCAAATTCAAATTAAACCCAAGGATCAACATAAGATGACATTTATTTTTCCTTGAGGTACTTTCGCTTACCGAAAGATGCTTTTCGGCCTTAAAAACACTAGAGCAACCTTCCAACATGCTATGACCTTCACATTCCACGATCTTAGACATATAGATGAAGCTTATCTTGACGATCTCGCTACTCACTCTCGTAAGAGAGTGGATCACCCTAAGCACCTTCAACTAGTTTTTGAAATATGTCGTCATTATAGAATTCGGTTGAACCCTCATAAATGCATCTTTTGCGTTAGGTCTGGACGTCTTCTAGGATTTTTAGTCTCTGAGACTGAGATCATGGTAGATCTGTTAAAGGTTGAGGCAATACTTCGATTGCCTCTCCCGCACACTATTCAACAACTTCAAGGTTTAAAGGGGAAAGATAGCTTTTTACGTCGGTTTATAGTAAACTATGCCAATATTACTAAGGGTTTCATGCATCTTTTGAATAAGGACACCCTTTTTATCTGGGATGAGCAAGCCCATGGATCCTTCGATGCTTTGAAGAAATCCTTGGTATCGATGCGTCTGCTGAAGTCTCTGGACTATAGTAGAGATTACTTTCTTTATGTTGCCACGTCTGAAGCGACGATTGGTATGGTTTTGGTTTTGAAGGATGATGAGCTTCGTGAGCACGTCATCTACTATCTTAGTCGATACTTAGTCGGTCCCGAGCTCAAATATTTTCACGTCGAAAAGCTAGCTTTGGTTGTCGTCCACGCAGTCCACCGATTACGCCATTATATATTCCTTTGCAAAACTACTGTGGTTTCCGATGTCAATCCATTTCAATACGTCCTTACCGGGTGTATCATAAGGGGAACATAAAATAAATGGATTGTCATTTTACAACAATTTGATCTCAATTTCGTTTATGCGAAATCCAAGAAATCGCTAGTCTTTGCAGAGTTAATATCCAACTTCCCACGATTGGACGAGGATGTTATTCATGCTGATTCTTTTGGAGATGAACACATTTTTCTTTTATCGTCATCTGACCCTTGGTATGGAGACATTGTTCTCTATCTTCAAACTTTGAAGTTCCCTCAACATCTCTCGTATGATGATCGACGGTGTGAACAATACCAAGCTAAGAATTAACTTATCGTCAGAGACACTCTGTATCATTGAGGAGTAGACAATATCCTGCTTCTTTGTTTAACTCATGAAGAAGCTGAGTCAGTTCTAAACGATTGCCATATTGGGGATTGTGGTGGTCATCTATTTGGGCTTGTGACAACCCAGAAAATTTTGCGAGCCGATTATTTTTGGCCGTCTATCTTTAAAGATTGCGTTGAAGCGATTAAGAAATGTCACCCCTACCAGGTGTTCACTCGAAAAATGCGCTTGCATCTAGCCCCCCTCCATCCAGTCATTACCGTCGGTCCCTTTACCAAGTGGGGGGTGGACTTTGTGGATTGCAACCCAACTTCGGCTGGGGGGCATCAACACATTATAGTGGACGCAAACTGCTTTACTAAGTGGGTCGAGTCCATGCCTACAGTTAAATCCGACGGGAAGACTGTCGCCTTCTTCGTATTCAATCAAATTATCGCCAAGTTCGGAATCCCGAGTGAGATTGTCACTGATCATGGCAGTCACTTTCAGAATGAAATGATGGAAGAGATAGCATCTAAGCTAAGGTTTAAGCATGGTCATTCTTCCCCTTACTAACCCCAGGAAAATGGACAGGTAGAGGTCGTCAACAAGTCTCTCAAGACCATTTTGTAGAGAACTTTCAGCCAGAACAAATCCGACTGGCATATTATGATATATCTAGCACTTTGGGCATACCGAACCTCGATCAACACTGCCACCGTATTTTATCCTTTCTAGTTAGTACACACTGTAGAGTTTATCTTACCTATTGAATGTGAAATCCCTTCTCTTAGATTGGCAGTCGTGCTCCTCCCTGACACTTCCATTCTCGAGCGACGCCTCGTACACCTAGAGCGCCTTGACGAGCAGCGTCGAGATGCCTCTACGACTATCAAAGTGAATAAAAGATGTGTCAAGGTCCAATACGATAAGTTTTGTTGTCCTCGGTTGTACGTTGAGGGTGACTTGGTCCTTTTATATGATCAAGTCAAAGAACTGCTGGGGGCAGGAAAGTTCAAACCCATGTGACACGACCTCTATATCATGCGACGTGCCTTAGAAAAAGGAGCCTATGAATTAGAATATTATGAAGGGAACATATTGGCCAAGCCCGGGAATGGGCTCTACTTGAAAAGATATTACGTTTGAGCCCCAAGCTTGGGCGCAACTCTTTTTATACTAATGTAATTTAGTGTATATATATTTTCCCTTTATTTTTGTCTTCATCTTGGTTATTGAGTTTTCCCTTGGTTGGCAGATGTCAACGTAGTCTTTGGTCTACTTAGGATTCACAGAAGGAATGGATCGTCATACATGGAACTTGGCTTCCGCTGCTTGGGTGGTTTACTCACCCGAGGGTCTACTAGTGTCTTCAGGTGGTGTATGCCTAGGGCCATCCATGAATAATGTGGCCGAATATAGCGTCGTTATAGAACTTTTGCACTATGTTATTTCACATGGTATTTTCTCTTTGGAGGTTCGTCTGGATTCCCATATGTCAGTTGAATGACAGTTACCATGTTTGCGACCCTACGTTACTCCGACGATTCCTACGGGTACGCCTTTTAGAACGACAGCTTGATTTTTTTACTTATCATCACATACCTAGGAGGTCTAATTATGTATCTGACGCATGCTAATTTCGTTTTAGATTGGAATTTGTGACATAACTAAAGCAAGGAAAACATCCTCATCAATGTACATAGTGTAACATAAGTAAAGTTGAAGAACCATGTTTTATATTTATTTCAAAAAATATGATGTTTATAGTACAAAATTGGGGCCAACACCCTTAATACATATATACAGCTCTTAATACAAAATCCATGACATCTACGCCTGTGGCGCCGAATGTGTGTCATGATAACAAACTATGACATTTGTGAGACGCCGAAAGAGTCGCACCCAAGCTTTGGGCATGCCAACCACCTGCCGTTGCATAGCCTCTGACAGATCCTCTACCTGAACAATCAAAATCCTATGTGTCAAATGAGACAGGTTGCCCTGCACATTTTGAAGGACTCTCTCTGCTTCTCCTCCCATCGCCTCATCTCCCCAGTGCCTCCGATGATGTCGTGGAAGCCCGACTGGTCGTCGCGGACCTACATCTATGTCACATATGTGTCTAGTTAGTACTTAAACATCATCCACAAATATTTTTGTTTTCCTATACAAAGAAAAATAAAAATGAAATATTTAAAAAAATTGACATACCTATGTCCCCGTAGGCGGTCCCTGGTGGCAATGGCATGTCAGGGTCCCCTCTGAAGTCGATCCCTGCATAGGGGTAGTCATCTAGAGCAATGACTTTATGTCTCCACCAGTAAAATAAATCATCGTTGTAGGGTGTGGGCACCCTACCTCCCCCCTGTCGTCTCATCACCTCGGTCCACCGTGCCATGGCTTAATCGCGAGGTCCTCGAGGAATGATCTCAACTCTAGGTCCCAAACCTGGAACCCGCTCAAAGAAAAAGCCACACAAGATGGAAGCAAACCCAAGGTGCACCCTATTTTCATTCTGCCAATTGGCTCTTCATATTATCCAGTAGCGAGGTGTACCAATCCTACACCGTGGGTCTCAAACACTATACAAAGTAGAACATAAGCGACCTTGATTCCTAGTGCAATGAAGCCAATCCTGTGATCCAGGTCAAAACGAGGACAACAATCTTGAGGCTTAGATTATTTATCGCTCGAATGGGGAGTTGACTCTCGACCTTCTCGGTCCCTGCAATGCAGTGAGCGTCTATGTATTCTTCTATCTTCATACCGCTCCCAGCTCCCCAAGCATTGAGGTTCCCCACCTCACCCCGATGCGACAACCCCGTCAAGAAATAAATATCCCCAACTTCAATCCTTAATGGTTGCCCATGAAGGTTGAAGCTCTCACTGTCTAGATCCTAGTAATCCACGAGAAACTGTAGCAACCTCACTTGGGCCCTCATCCCTTTGAGTGCCCAAAAATTGTACAACCCACATCTTTTCAAGGAGATTTGGGCCCCCAGATCTCTTTCCACAACAACATCTACCTCCTCATGTTCCCTTTCCCTCCACTCTATTACCATCCTGCACGAGAAACATCACTTTTTGAGTTAGAAACCATCAAAAACTTTGTTTACGAACATATACACGGGCTGCAACATTCACAGTCATATATAGGGTTGAGTATACGCAGGCTGTCTTTTAGACAACCGTGTATAATCACGCGACCCGATGAATGGTGGCCTGCGTACACCTAAACTTTTGATTTGCGCCCTAGATAACTTAAAATTTCAAACCTAAAAACAAAATGTAATCCACTAGAAAGAAAGAGGAAAGGCAGAGGAATTACCTAGTCCATACGGTCATTGATTCCGTCACTAGTAGCTCCCGCAATCACTAGTTGAAGATCAGAGGTAATTTGGTCCAAAATCCACTATTTGGGTAAAAAAGTCAAATGACATAGTAAATTTTGTTTTTTATTACTATTTATAACAATTTTTACCCACTTTACATAGTTTTGGATCGTATTTTCGCCTAATGGACTAATACAATAGTGGATTGAGTTGGTTTTCGGACCTATACCTAGAGTACTCCCAAGCGAGTTTGATTTAAGCTCTTTTCCGACTCGTTTTCAAAAAGTGAAAAGATTGCTGAGTGAACTTGTCTCTTTCACACTCGTAAATTGGATTTGAAAGGATGTCTATTTGGTACAAGTTTATCCCTTTTTCAAACCAAGTAGACTAAGATTATGAAAAATGACATTTTTTGGCATTAAGTTGTGATTGCATCTCATGCCCTTTCTTGCAGTATTGAGCCTATTTCCGGTACTCTCTTTGCGTTATAAACCGTTTGCCTCAGCAGTTTTGCATCCTCAACCAAGCAGAGCCTCGTTTATATCCTTTGCAACTTGACACCTTATACCCAGGAGGGAACATTCCCTCGAGTGTCCATCTCCCGCATGCACCTCCTTGCATTGAGCATAGGTATGTTCCACTGCTGGAACTAGTTTTGCTTACTTGCGACACTCATTTCCTCCTTTGTATCGTAACATTCATTTGAATATGAAAAACAAAAAAAAATACGGGTGGCAAGGGAGTATTATCTTATGCTGGCAACAATTGTGTCACCTTCGAACATAGCACAACATTTTTGAGTCCACTTGTCATCATAATTTTGGGTTTAGCATGGCCTTAAGAAGCTGAGCTCGTTACAAATAGTTTACTCCCCCAACTGGTTACTCTTCCAGTCTCTATGGAGAGTCTGATTAATGCCTCATGTATCTCATGGTTTCATCATTGAGTCTATGCTGCCAATGTCTTCCTTATGTCTCATGCTCTTGTTCAAAGGATGTCTATCAACCTGTGTTGGCCATTCCTCAGAACTCTTGAATTTGCATGTCAGCCATACCCTCAGTTTGTCTCAGAATCACATGAGGTTGTAGTCCTATTACGCACCCTAGTCCTACTTTCCTCATTGGTAGGTAACCTTGAACCCAATAGTCGACATTTCATCATTGGTCATTGACTGAGTGGTTTCCCTTATGTTCGACGACAAGCCATCTATTCACACATTGGGATTCGTGCAGTGTCTTGGATGCCATTAGCCTTATTGGTGGTTTCCTCACCTTTTTCAACAATTTCCCTCATTCGCTGCTATTCAAACGGTCTTTTTCGTGAACCGCTTGCACTTGGCACACACAAAAGATGCACAGGGTCGGTTGTTCGTGAACATGTTCTTCGTCTGATTTCCTCCAAATCATCAAGCTCATGCTTTATACCTTGTGTTGAATGATGATAGATGCCTTAATGCTCTCCTTTCAGCGGGTCTCCTTCCATCGAATTCAGCTCATCTATCTTGGAAACGAGACCTAGAGTCCTATGAGTAACTAGAGTCTTGCAGTCATTAATGTGAGGTTCTCTCGCCATCGATAGTTGGGAATACATCAATGTCTCATAATCGATGGATTCTTCAAGTGTTTGACCCTAACTCCTTTATTCACACTTGTAAGAATGTACTCCGTGCCTTGATACCTACTTTCATCATCGATAGGTTGTCTCGTGTTTTTTAATGGCATACCTCAATGACCGATAATCAAACGAAGTTTCATTGTGTTCGACCTCAACTCCTTTATTCACACGATGTAGACTTGCACCTTTGGCGGATTGTGTAGAAGACTTGAAGACATCAATTTGTAGCCACAACTTTCCTAAGTTGTTACTACCTTTTCATTGGACCAGTACTTGTGTGACTTCAATGATCATGGGAGATTAGATTGTACTCTATTGTATACAAATATCTTCATATTTATTTTGAGACTGGTGTTACTAGGCCTTGTTCATGACCATGACATCCTTTGGCATGTAACCACATTTGTATTTGCCTATTCATGGCCATGGACAGTTGTTTGGTATATTTTTCACATGGATCTGCAGTGTAATTCAAATTGGCAGCCATGTATACAAAGTCAGTACAGATTGTAATGAGAAACTAGTTCTTCTAGCTGGGTCACCATTACTCCACTTCTAGGTTTTTTATAATGTATTTCGGCCATCGCAGATACTCCTATGACCTCACACATTAGGGGGCATTTGTTATAGCAAGATTTGCCTCACCCCATGCAATCTTGCACATAATGCCTTTTTCCATTTCCCTATGCAGATTTGAAGTCCCTTTTTTGCAAATCCTAGAGCTAAAAATATAATTTTTCCACATATACGCACCTTGCCTACTATACAACATGCGTATACAAAGGTTGCACCACTACAACCCGTGTACATCGGGAAATGTCCCCAAAATTGAAAAAGGGTGTTGGGTTTCCATGTCACGTCACGAGATCAATGATCCTTGGCCTTCCATATACTGGAAACATTCCGACTTGACCCTTCAGTTCCATTTGAAGGCTATAAATGGGCCAAATCCAAGCTATGGAAAAGAAGAGAAAGAATTCAACTTTGAGAGCAAAGTTACTCTGGAGAAATTATTCACTTCATATTGAGTCTGCATCCCTTTGTCCTTTAAGTCTTAACACATTGTTCAACCCCCAAGCTCTTCTCTTACTGATTGAGAACTTCATTGTCTCTCTTATATGAGCTTGCCTTTGGTGGAGGATTGAAGTGGTGGAGGCCCAACTGGAAGGAACTTAGTTTCTCCGTTGCGAACCGTGCCGACATGGAAGTCTGTAACTCATTCACTTCTATTGATTATATATTAATAGAAATACTCTTTTCTCGTCCAATCAATATCTTGCAAATATTTGAATTATTATTCCATGGGCGTATTTGTTATGAATGTTGATGGATTATGCTATTGAATGTGCTAACATCATGTATTATCACCATATGCTTGCGTTGCTTGGTTGTTGAGGACTGGTTGCAGGTATAATGCTTTGAGTCAAGTGCTCAATGATGGACTTCATCGAACGTCTGGATGAGGTAGGCCTATTATCTTGTCTTGTTAGCATATTTGTTTATATAGCATACTTGAGATTATAGTTGTTTTCTTCAGTCATTTCCGTCTGTTGTGGTTTACCCCTAGCCATAGAGACATTTTCCTCATAACATAGACACACCTTAGCATTCTATGTAAATAAAGAGCAATAATGCATACTGGAAGCACTTTTTAATTCTTCAAACTTAGATATTTTTGAATCATCCTCCCTTGAGATCTCTTTCACATCATTTCTTATGGTCCTTTCTTTAGCCTACTTATGGAAGAATATTGTATTTTGATTTCCTTCCTTTAGCCATAATCTTTTGGATATCAACCAATAATGCTTCTCTTCCAATTGATTAGCACGTTGGAGTTGTTTTTGGAGGATTTCCTCTTCTTCCTAAAGATGCGTTTTGACTTCCTTGGCTTCCATCTTGAGTTGGGTGTCTGCAACTTGCAATCTGATTTTTCTTTCTCAATCGAAGGTGATGTGTAAGAGGAATTAGCCCAATATTTGAGAGCCTTCTTTATTGTTTTTAATTTTTGTTCCCAAATATATATTGGAGTTCCTAGGATCTAGCTGTGCCAAGATTAATGAACACAATCAATCACGTCTTGAAAGTTGATCCAAAATGGATTGAAACAAATGGAAAAGGACCACAATTCAAAGAGTTCTGTAAATAGAAGGAAATGGGCTTGTGATTATAGGTAGCAGAGGGGAGGATATTGGACTTAAATGAAAAATCCTAAAAAAGGAGATCAATTTGCACCAAGAACCTGTCAAGTCTGGTTGTAATATGCCCGAGACTAGTCCTTCTATTTGTCCATGTGTATTTCCCTTTGATTGGTTTGATGTCTAAAAGGTCCCATTCAATAATCAAATCCTCTAGTTTCTCCCTGAAAGGATCTCTTACAATATCCCCCCCTCTTTTTCCATTATTGTTCAGAATAACATTGAAATATCTTGATATGACATTTTCAGCTACAAATTCTGTATCTTTTAGAGCTATTAGCGATCTCCAACAATTGTCTTTTTCAATATAATTGACATTCATGTATAAATATAAGATATTGAATATATTACATGATTGAATATTTTAAAATCTTGTAAGAATCCAATTTTGAGTCTAGTAAGTGAAATCCAAACTCACAACCTGATTGTTCCAAAGGGTACATAACCCCCTGAATCTCCTCCAGAGTCTATAGCTATCCCTTTGCATTGCCTCCATTGTTGCTTCCCATTTTATTTTTTTTGTAAGTAAGAAAAATATATATTAAGAGCCTCCTAGAAGCAGAGTTTCATGGCATAGTACAAATATGTCCATGCTGAGAGTGCAAGACTGCCCCAACAGAGGGGAAACCAGTCCATTGTACCCAAGCAGTCTAATAACTTAACAGAACTATTGTTTAGCGTCTGAAACATAGTTTACATCTATGACATCCATATGCTAGTGAGAAAAGTTGACAAAAAAACTGCTAACCATCTACGATACGACATAAAAGACTAACAAGCTAGACACTTGGAGCGAAATCGGGCCACTTGCCCCGGAGATCTCCTGGCCAGGGCTCCTCCTCCACGTACGTTGGCTGATCTGCCCAGATGCGCTCATGCCCCACGTCGCCCACAATGGCCTCGGTTGTGCTTTCTCGATTTGCATCTGCTGTTCTACCCGACGCTTCCCCTGGAGATGCACCCGTCGCTGTACCTGTCGCCACATCCGGCTCCTCCATTGGAGCATCCTCATTCGAGCTAGAGGTTAGGGAGCTCTGCAGAGAGGTGAGAGTCCGAAGAAAAAGGTCCACTTTGGCTCCGGTTTCTTGTAGCCGATAATTGAGGTCCTCCACTTCCTGGCGAATACCAAATACCAGGTCGTAGAGGGCCGCCATACTATCCCACAACTGGACATTGGTGAAAGGGCCTTGTTGCTTCCCAATTTTGATAGCTTCCAGTGAATCCATTTTTGTCTCCTAAAGAAAGAGGACTGTAGGCTTCTCAGATTTAATTAAGTCTTTTATTGTTTCTTCCTTGCTTCTATTGCCTAAACCTTTGCAATTCCACGAGACTAATATCATTATTTTATTTGGTGTTTGACACTCCCACCTCTATGAGGCGTGCTATTTTCCAGGCCTTTTGTGGATTTCTAGATGCCTCCGAAAGATATTTGAATTGTCGACTGAGATCCCATCATTATTTCCCTATTTGTTTTTTCCTCCCTTAAAACCTTGGCCAACTTCCTGCCCGATATATGAGGGAAATTTTCTTTGGAGTCTCCTAAAAAGAATGAATGTTGTTATTTAAAATAATTTACAACAATTTGAAGCATTGTCTCTTCTACAAATTTAAACCTTTTTTAGATGTCGTATCGGTAATTTAGATATACATAGACTTGTGCACACTCGTGACTAAGAAAGTTTGAGCACTTATAACCTCATATTGTTTCAACTATGGAAGCATCTAATGTTTTATTCACATGAATTGAAGAGTTTAAAAACCAACAAAATCAAAATTTCTCACATGAGGATTGCATTCATTGAGTTGGAACATGGCAAATCTTCACTAAGGTCACTTTTCTTCACTAATAAAGTCCAAAGAGTGCATAATCAATGGAAAAATTATCACTGAATGGACATGTCCACTGAAGGCTGCCATTTTCAACAAAGTCAACTCTTCAATCGGTGGTGTTATTGAGCTTTCTTGTTGATACAACAATGACATATATACACATACATGCTTTGGTTGTACATGGTGTATCTATATCGACCTTTAAGCTCAAAGCATTTCTACATGTATAGTTTCATTCGCCAAACAACACTAACAGTAGTGATTGGCTACATGTTTCATTTCATTTAAATCCTTGGAATGGTATTTAGAATTATCATTTAATCACACAATGTATACCAAGCCCTACAATAATATTTTGAATTACCAATTAACAATAAGAACCCAAATACATCGCAATAATTTTCAATTAAGCAAGTAATATTGTGATTACCATAATTTCCTATTGAGGTGAAATACAATATTCTCTTTCAACAACACAAAGATCCATATTAGAAAAATACAATATTGTGATTCATTCTGACAAAAATATCTTAAAGATCTCGCATTGGATTATTAATAATCAATTACATTACTTGCAATTACTTATTAGCAAATTCTTAGTTTAAGAGGGAGTGCTTATTGATGCAAAAACACAAAAAGTTTCTTATAAGATATCATAGAATAGATGGCCATCTCGAGAAATGGATTTGACTCTCTTGTGTTTATTTTGCAGGTAGGAAGAAAACCCAAATTTCATATGATATAATACTATTAATTTATGTATAGCAAGCCACCCACTATAGAAATTGCTTTGGGTGATATTTGTAGTGAGAAAATTATGGGTGGTTATCTATGAAGAAATTGTTGCAATGCAGGTTTCCGAATGAGGATGTACACCACATAGAAATCATTGCAGTGGTGATGGCCAAGAGGCGCAAGACATAAATTTATAAAACGAATGGGTAGATTTAATGACCCTTGATCAATAACCAACTATGAATTCCTCAAGACTTTGTCCGATGAAGTAATGCTTATCGTCCATTACAAATATCAATGTAATGTGAAGGCCACTAGCTATTAATTAGACCATAGTAAAATAAGTTGTCTCTCTATGAAAAACATAAATCCTTAGAAAATAATGCCCTCTAATTGTGTAAAATTGTAAGAAGTGCAAAACTGCAAGAAATTCGCACTTCATACCAAATTCATGATAAGCTCTCCCAATTTCTTTAATAGTGGTGATCAGAGGAATTATTGCAAGAAGTGTAGCGATGGTTGGTTAAAACCACCAAGTTTTGGAAAATATTGTTTATAATGAACAAGCCTAAAGTTACTAAGAATGCTTGGAAAAATTTGCAAGCAAATGAAAAAATTTACATAAAAGTAATGTCTAAACAATGCTTAGGAGGATAGTAAATGAAACCAGAAGATAATAAATGAAATCATGTTTGATCTTATGAATGTACCACTTCTCAACACTAAAACAAATCTTGACAAAACATAATATTGAAACTCAAAATACAATACCGAGAGCCCAGAGAGTACTTATGGAAACAACTATTGCAAATTTACTATTCGCATGGACACTCTTGAAGGTTAAGAAGGACATCTTAGAAATGTGGAGCCAGTGACAAAGAAAAGTAGGAACAAATAGCAAAGGAAGGACAAGTAGTAGTAGTTACATGAACATGGAAACAATTGTTTCGATCCACATGTAACATCTATTGTTTAAGAACAATTGATGGACATAAGATATTATGTCTTATGTTAGGGATTAACGGATGGAAGATATCCTCTTTTATGCTTAGGGTTGAATGGTTCGGATTGCTTAAACCGTCATTTGCTCCCTTTATCTCGTAATAAAAAAGCCTATCGACCTAAAAATTACATCATATTTTGTTCAAGATTTCAATTCAATTGATTTGAATTTGTAATGCCTTGAGCAATGGAAGAGATACCCTTTTAAATAATTGTCCATATTTGCATCGATATTTGTGTCACAAATTATTTCATTGTTTGCTTCATATTTTTCACTTATATTGTTACTTTTGTACTACAAAAATGCAATTCAAAATGTAAATAAAATTATAATTCAAATCTTAATAAATATCATAACTCAAAATTCGATACAAATGGAAACAAAAAACAAAAAATACAAACAACTCAAAACTTGATGCAAATGACAATTAAAAATATAATACAAATTTCGGAAACTTGACACATATTACAACTCCAATGTAATAAAAAAAACTCATAACATAATGCAAATGGCAACCCAAACCTCAATGTAAATTATGAAATAGAAATCTCGAAAAAAAATAAAAAATAAATATGATTCAATAATGGATGTAAATATAAACATATATTTTGTGCATATCAATAACAATGGAGACACACAATAAGAAAAAATGCAAGAAAAATATTGAAAATCTAAAAAATATAATATATTACAAGTGTTGCGTGGCAGCGTAGTCTCTGCCAAGTAGCTTATAAGGTGATTTTTGGAAAATGGGGAGAGTCGAGTAATATTGTTAAAAAACAGAAATTAACAGTATGGTAAGTAAATGGTAATTAGAATAGATGTTTAAAAAATATTAAAAAGTTATGTTCAATTGTTTTTTAGAAATGAAATGATAAAGAAAATTGTAAATATTAAAAGATATACTGAAATTACATTGAATAATAATTTAATAATTAATCTGCATTGCCAGTCCTTTTGAACTTGTGTTGTGAGTTGTCACAGTGCTAATGTTTTTCGAACATGTGTGTTGAGTTGTCACTAGTAAAAGCATAATCAATGTGCATTGGGAAGGGCACGAAGGTAGTGGGGATGGAAGGCAGTGATAAATGCTTTGAAATATTTGTGAAGCTGGGTACAGTGAAGCTTGCGAGCTGGAGGAATTGTAGAGCACAAAAGTTTTCGGTGCAAGATGTACATCACGGAATTGTAGATGGCAGAAGTTTTGGGTGCAAGATGTATATCATAGAACAAGGAGAAGGAAAGTTCGGTTACGCCAACCCAGGAATCGACGACCATATAATTGGCTAGGTATGAAAAGCAATGGTTGTGGGTCGGACTCCCGTAAATCGCGGTTGAATGCGTTTCTTGCTTATTAATGCCAATAAGTGAACCTGTGTGCTGAGTTGTCACTAGTAAAAGCATAATGAATGTGCATTGGGAAGGACAAGAATGTGGCAGGGGTTGAAGAGAGCGGTAAATGGTTTGAAATTTTTTTGAACCCGGGTATAGTGAAGGTTGTGGCCATAAAGTTGGCTAAGTATGGAATTGTAGATCAGGGAAGTTTAGGGTGTGTTAACCCCGATTTCTAGGGATAACTAGGAGATCATGTCTCGAGGCCCACAGGTCCTAGACATGGAGTACCGAGAGCAGGATACACCTGAGCATGGCCCTGGAGGGCCCATCCTTTTCTTATTTCATCAGATTCGTCTTATCAGCAGCAACAACATCCATCACCATCGGCTTGGTCTTGTATCGGAGAAGGCTCTTGCTCCATGAGGTAATTGGTCCAGGTATCATGGTATGTGTCACTTTTGATCATTATAACCTTTGGAGATATGCATCTGAATCCTTTTATCTCTGACGACTGCTTGGATCTTACATTAACCCACTTGACCATGATTGGGGAGATTGACAGGGTGTCTTAGCAAGCCTATACCCATGGGTTTGGGTTTGCCACCGGGGGGATTTCTGAAGAGCCATCGTCTGCTCCCATCATACCACCACTTTTTCATCTTATCTCCTGCTCATTTATCCCATTCCATTTGTTCGGGCATTGGATTGACCTGTTTGTAGGGTTACACCTTATCTCGTGGGAAGAAGGGGCTAAAGGCCCAGAAGGTAAAAGAAACTGGTAAAAATTAAAAGCCTAGAAATAAAACCTCGAGATGCCTCGCCCAACGATCCCCAAGAAGGCAATAAAAAGCCTCTCAACAAGAAACAAGGGGGACCTGGAAAATAATAAACAAGACCTAGCCAAGAGGATAGGGGGTCTCATCACGAGCTAGCCTATTAGGTTCATGGGTACCTAACAGTATGACATTGCCATTATCTGGTTACCACACCAAGGCGGTGACCTTTGGTTGCATGGCCAAGGGAAAGGGGGTCTCATCACGAGCCAACCTTCTCATATTTGTGAAAGTACTTGTGGGTAACACTGTCGGCTCTGGTCACCATGCCAAGGCAGTGTCCTCCAGTTAGACCTTAAATAAAAGGAAAAAGAAGAAGAAAAAGCAAATAAAGAAAGAATAAAGGGAAGAATGGGCTTGGAAAAAATTGCATCCATGACGGGTACAACTCGCCTTCTACAAAGGCACCCATAGATAACATTATGCATCCCTGGCTTTCACTCTACCCATTTGTCTGGACATCCCCTAGCCACATCACCTCGTTTACATGGCTTGGATGAAACCTTCCTGGGAACTTCCCGTGTCTTGTGGATACTAGCCCAATAGGATGTCTTGTCCTTTTCTTCGATCTTGTATTGTTGATTTTTGTAATGTCTTTGAGCTGTTGAACGATATATCAGGGATTTTATGCATATGTTTGATAATATTAATGATGAAATGTGATTGACATTGCTATAATCCCTGTGACTAATGAGCCCATGGAGGGTGTTGTTTTTGATGTGCAAAACCATGCTCGACGGACAGGTACCACTTGGACCGGTACACATGGGGAGATGATTAGTTCGGACCTCCATGGGGCTGAAGAACCCATCAGATGGTTGCTGATACCCCGTTAGAGGGGCAGAGATAGGACAATGTTTGACGGAGGCTTTGCACCGGAGAAGAAGAGGACGTTTCACTAGAGGCACTTTGGCAGAGCCCGACCTAGGAGGAATGACCCCTTTTCAGTGGAACGTTGGCCTTGGAAGGCTCAGAGCGTCCCCATCCTTACCATGACATCATCCATCTTCATGGTCATCCTTGGAGGCAGACTGGGCAACAGTGGCATGTGTGGCATGTTGGAGAAGCCCCTAGGGGGCTAACGTTTTGCTCTTGGATGTCTCATCTGTGCTAAAAGGGGCTAGCACCTCCCTTGAAGGGGATTTTACCTTTATTACAGCTCAGTTAGGGTTTTAATTTGACAATTTAATGTAAAAACAATATTCTGGTCTTGTCGGCCATTTTTTATGACCTAAAATTAATTAAGGTCATTGATACACTATATATTGA
>ML819852.1:47565-84506 GCA_009831015.1 Picea engelmannii | reverse complement strand
GTCCCAGGCCTAGGTTATCTACACCTAGGGCCATTTTTCTTTTAGGGTTTGATGAAAGAGCCTTGCCTTTGCAACACTCTCCCTCTTTAAACTCTCTTGTCTTGATTTTACTTGTCTTTGAGCTAGTTGTTTGCCGGGAAGGAGGAGAGAGCACAAGGCCTTGCTTAAGCAACACCAGAGTGAGCCTGTCTCCCCTAGGGTTCTGTCTTTAAGGCCCTGCTATTGCAACACCTTGAAACCTTTCCCTCTTGTCCTTTAAATCTCATCCCCTTCAACTTGTGTGTCCTTCACCTTTTGACTCCATAACCCTTAGGCACTGATCTCTAGCCTCCAACGTTGAAGTGAAAGTGATTGAAACAACTCTCAAACTTTTATAAATTGAAACCCTAACTAACTACTAACCCTAAAAAAGATGACATCACACTTGGTTATTTCATCTTGACGCAACATTTTTTTATATATTAAGCAATTAGATGGTGTTTTAAGAATTTATTGAGTGAGGGATTGATTGGATACATTGATTGCTATAACATCTTGATATTTATTGGTGAAGTAACATTATTTCATTCCTATATTAACAAACATTGACTTCGTCAATATTTATTGTTGCAATTGCTTATACATTGATATCAGATCGTCTGTTGAAGTACTAACCCATTGAATCATAGCTTGCATATATATATATATATATTGGTTTGCTTTGTTCTGGGAAGGTGGTCTTCTTTGGGCCTACACTACATTATTGGCTGTTTAGCCGAACTATCTGCTTTGGTGGTGACCTGCGAAGGGGGAACTTTACTTTGACTTTTAAACCTTTGCCTCTTCAAAACTACAGGTTACCGGGGACGTCTCCCTTGGGCCTAACCTCCCTAAAGAGAAAGAACCTCCCCATTGTGGTGACATTGGGTGGGATAGGTTCCTGTTACGCCAATTTGGCCTTCTACTTCATAGCCACTTGACCTAGCTACAAACTGTGCGATAACAGGGTGCAAGATCTATATCAAAGAACACGGGGAATGAGAGTTCGGTTGCGCCAACCTGGGAACCGGTGGCCATAGAATTGGCTAGGTATGAAAAGCAACTTGAATGCCTTTTTTGCTTATTAATGCTAATGAGAGAACCTGTGTGCTGAGTTGTCGCTAGTAAAAGCATAACGAATGTGCATTGGGAAGGGCGGGAATGTGGCGGGGATTGAAGAGAGTGATAAATGGTTTGAACTTTTGTGAACCCGGGTATAGTGAAGCTTGCAAGTTCCACGAGCCCGGAGTTGAATTGTAAATGAAGGAAGTGTTGGGTGCAAAATGTATATCACAGAAGTGTTGTGTGCAACATGTGTATCACGGAACAGGGGGCATAATAATTCGATAGCGCTAAGTCGCGACCCCACGGTGAGATAATTGGATAAGTGTTGAAAGGGACCGCGTTCAATCGGGCTCATGATGTGACGATATAGGACCAATCCAGGAGTTTGAGAAAGTCAGGTTCAAGTTTAAAGAGATTTTGTCTATATTTATTTAAATTGTATTTATATTAATGTATCTTAATAGATTATTTGTGGTCCAAATGTAAACCATGTTCCAATTTGTGGAAGAATTGTAGACCACAAAAGTTTTGGGTGCAAGATGTATATTGTGGAATTGTAGTTGACGAAAGTTTTGGGTGCAAGATGTATATCGCATAATTGTAGATGACAAAAGTTTTGGGTGCAATATTTATAATAGTGCCAATCCAGGGGTTGGTCAAACTCCCGTAAATCGCTGTTGAATGCGTTTTTTGCTTATTAATGCCAATAAGTGAACCTGTGTGCTGAGTTGTTGCTAGTAAAAGCATAATTAATGTGCATTAGGAAGGATGGGAATGTGGCGGGAGTTGAAGAGAGCGATAAATGATTGAAATTTTTGTGAACCCGGGTATAATGAAGGTTGCTGCCATACATTTGGCTAAGTATGGAATTGTAGATCATGGAAGTTTAGGGTGCAAGATGTATATCACGAAACACAGGGAATGAGAGTTCGGTTGTGCCAACCCGAGGACCCGACGATGAGATAATTGGCTAAGTGTTGAAAGGGACGACGGTCGGTCGGGCTGATGATGTGATGATATAGATGGAGATGAGATAACCTGGGAACCCGCGACCAATCCAGAAGCTGGAGAAAGTCATGTTTAAGTTTAAAGAGATTTTGTCTAGATTTATTTAAAATGTATTCATATTAATGTATCTTAATAGATTATTTGTGGTCCAAATGTAAACCATGTTCGAATTTCTGGATGAATTGTAGACGACTGAAGTTTTGGGTGCAAGATGTATATGGAAGAATTGTAGATGACAGAAGTTTTGGGTGCAAGATTTATAATAGAACCAACTCGGGGGTCGGTCGGGCTCCCATAAATCGCAGTTGAATACGTTTTTTTCTTGTTAATGCCAATAAGTGAACCTGTGCGCTGAGTTGTCGCTAGTAAAATCATAATGAATGTGCATTGAGGATGGCGAGAATGTGGCAGGGATTGAAGAGAGCGATAAATGTTTTGAAAGTTTTGTGAACCCGGGTATAGTGAAGCTTGCGAGTTCCTGTAGTCCAGGGTCGAATTGTAAATGACGAAAGTGCTGGGTGAAAAATGTGTATCACAGAATTGTTGGGTGCAAAATGTATATCACGAAAGTGTTGGGTGCAAGATGTATATCACGGAACATAGAGCATAAGAATTCGATAGCGCTAAGTTGAAAAGATGCGGTGAGATAATTGGCTAAGTGTTGAAAAGGATGGTGGTCGATCGGGCTCATGATGTGAAGATATAGATGGAGATGAGGATCTGGTAGTCTGCTAACCGGTCAAACCACGACCAATCCAGGAGGTCGAGAAAGTCAGGTTCAAGTTTAAAGGGATTTTGTTTATATTTATTTAAAATGTATTCATATTAATGTATCTTAATAGATTATTTGTGGTCCAAATGTAAACCATGTTCGAATTTGAAGGGTGTTTTGGGCTTGCAATTTTTGCTCAAACCCATAAGCAATAGAGAAAAAAATATATGACTTAACATTTTGTATATGGAAGCATATTCTTAAATATAGGAAGTTGCAATATATGCACAATATAGAACATGAACATGTACAGGGAAATGAGTTAATTTTAAGAAGAAATACAAATTTCAAATAACAACACCAAACATTGAATATCACCATAGAACAACCTTAAATATTTATATTAAGATAAACTGGGTCACGAAAAACATTTGAGAATATTTCCCAAAAATAGGTGTCTTGGAATTTGTAAAAAAATATATAGTTCAGTACATATTCCGTAAAATAAAAATGCGTTTGCCAGAATGAATGGGATTGGGACTGCCGCAGACTACAAAGAAAAGATGTACAAGAATGAAGTTTGTAGAAAGAAGAAAGTTGGCGATGGAAAACAACAAGACCTAGCAAGAAGAAAGAGAAAATTGTCAGTCCTCAGTTAAAGCTTTGTTAGAGTAACTGGATGAAGATAGAAGAATGTGATCAATATCAACTTACTATGATGGTGTCCCATGCCTTATCATTTGCTTGTTGATGTCCTTTTATGGGTTTCCTCAGCTTTTACCTTCATTGGTAATCTAGTCGACAACCTTTTTGAACCATTCTTCGATGTAGGTCCTCATGGGCGCCACGTTGATTTCATGCCAGATTTTTATATTGAAGAATTTACTTTCCAAGTCCTTTAGATCAATAGAGAGGTTGTGCAATGCTCCTTGAATATCTTGGTTTTTAATCGAATAACCAACTAGCCAGTTTTTCACGTCATCTTCACCATATTCAAGAATGCCATAGAAATTTTCAAATGACAGTCTTTTATAGATATGAACTTGATCATCAAATGCTTGCTTGGTTAAAAACAACGAGTTGAATATCAATTTCGGGTCATGGACTTCATTGGTGCTGGCAGCTAGATCTATCTTAGTTAGCTTCTTGAATTGTTTGTCTCTTCTAGATATGGCCTGACTACATGCTTGAACGATACCATTCAGGTGCGTTTATTTGGTCTATTCGATCCAGGGAAAGGAGATCCTCTTGTCTTCTACTGAATTCCATCATACCAGTAACTTTAACACCAAATGGTAAAACTGCATCGAGGTAGAAACCTTGCTCATTCTTGATATCTGCTTGCAGATACTCATGAAAATCACGCACTCTTGTTCCAAAAGAGACCATATTCTTTGACATCTCCCAAGCTTATGTTAATTCCATTCTTCTGTTTATAGTCTTTTCCACATAGGCTCGGGTCGATGTGAGAAGGCTTGCTGATCCTTTTAACTTTGTCGCAGGTGTCATGGGCCCGATTATTGCCAAAGGAGTAGAAAACAATGGAAGAGGCATTATAGTTGCCTCCAATTCTTTGATTCGCTCCTTTAACATGACATTTTCCGTTTCAAGGCCGCTAATAGAGTTGTCTAGAGCATCTCCAGCTGCTCGGTGTATCTGGGAGATCTGGGAAGGGTGCAGGTTGCATAGGTTGATCTCTAAACAAGATTTCACTTTCTTATTCCTTACATCTCTCTTTTGAATAATCAATTTTTTGGATTCACTGTAAAAAACAAGGCTTTGAAATGCAAAAGACTCTTCGTCGTCCAATGTATCTATGCCAATTATTTCCATCCCAGGATTGTGCAGAGCAGTGCTCTCTAGTTTGTCGTCGTTGGGGAACATTTTGTCAATGTCAATTTCTAGTTCCATATCTTCGAGGGAGAGATCGTGGATATTAATTTGTCCCCTCGATCCCTCCTATTCTTGGATTATTGTTTTCCATTTTTTGCTCGTGGGAAGTTTGTGAGAACTTTCAATTTTTCCGGAGGGAGGGTTCTTATATCCTCTTCCACCTGAAGAACTATGTGTGAATTTGTTACTTGGGTAGGCCATTGGAGTAATGCTCCGAGATGTTGTGGTCTTGGGTGTGGCGGTCGGGGATTGGGCACTTTTTTCACCCGGCCCTTTTCATTTATTCTTGTGAGAATCATTGGTACTGGCACCGAGTTCATTCAGGATAGTGTCAGTGAAAGAACTGTGGAAGTGGTTCCTGACCATGAAATCCCCGACTTTCCAAGGTAGAGAGATGAATTGACTTTTTCTTTTTTCATGGGAAAAATGCAACCTATAGATGCACTGCCTTTCTATTCGAGCAAAAAACATTGTACCAGATATGTGACATGGAAGGAAGCAAGGATTTTGTTTAGACCCAAAAATCCTTATAAAATTATAGTTCTCTAATTCTTCTAGTGCGCCCTTCCTATCCAGGAAGTTGGTCACCTGGCCAGACAACAAGGGAAAATACTTTCCAAATATCAATGCTTTAAAAACTGGAAAAAAAAAAATCATTAAAGACTTTATAAAAATGTTGGAAAGTGTCGTGTCTCCATAATATCTGGTACGAGAATGTTACTGGGTCAAATTCACAGTTCAACTTCTTACACATAGATAGTCCAGGGAATGGACAACAATTCACCACCGCGAATATTAAATAAGATGACATAAAGAATTTCTTCTGCCTTGTGTATTGCAATAACTGGGAAGAGATTTCAATGGAAATCAACTTGCCCCAATGGAAGATGGCTTGTTCCTTGACCGTAAAATATAAAATATACAGAATCATCTAAGAGATGTTGGCTGCACTTTCTTGTCCTGTTATCCTCTTGAAAAGCCATGCAATTTTCCGGAAAGGGTTTTTAAATGCACTAACCTATAATATGGCCATGTCCCAAGGAGCGGTCGTTGGGTTCTGTAAGAACTTCAACAAGAGGTCCAATTGATTATCATGCTTCTTTAAGAACTGTCTGCAATTATCTCCCTTGAAAGTAGGCGTTGGGTTGGGAAGTGTTAACATCTTTCGAAATACTTGAGGCGATAGAGAGACTTGGGAATGGTTGCCCAACTAAATAATCCACTGGTTTGGAATATAGTTCTTGATGCAGCACGTGACCAACTCCTTAAAGTAAAAAAATCCGGGGACACAATCTGATCCTGCAATTTCAGATGTCGAGATAAATTTCTTCTGGGCAAAAGGGGACGAGTAGTAGTCATAAGCTATGGACCACTGAAAACTCTGGTCCTCGCACCCGAAAATATTTAGGGTATCTCCACATAAATGTTGTCGAGCTGCAGCCATAAGGTGATGAGAATGTTCCTTTTCTCCTCATAGTATTTAAAATGAAAGCTGCAACATCATAATATAATCTCCGATAAATCTTGGTTCAATGTGTTTTAATTGGAGATGTCCTCGACCTTTTCGCCTTTTAATGCCAATCTTTTCAATGTGCCTGGTGAGTTGTCACTAATAAAGGCATAATTAATGTGCATTGGGAAGCATGCAAAGATGGCGAAGATGGACGACAATGAAAACTACTTCAGAACTTTTGTGTAACTGGAAGCCCGAGAACCTGTAAATCTGTGACAGCAGGAGCTGAAGAATCGACTAAGTATGGAAAGGCGGGGTATAATGCCTTCAAAAAGTTAAAGTAAATAAGAATTTTTTTGAGCTCAAGATCCACACACAAAATAAAAAATAAAAAATGAGATGCCATAATATTGACCTCTACCAATTTGATAATAGGGATGTTTAGTTGATGGATCCAAATATGGCTTACTTCAGGTGACTAGGGTGCACGTGGGGTGCCTTTGAGAAAAACTATTGTTTTGGTGAAGATTTGTTTATATGGCTACATGTGGCAGTAATTGTTTGATAGTATTTAGAATGAACACTAGAGGATGGTAATATAATCTCCCGTAAATCTTTGTTTAATGCATTTTAATGGGATATGTCATCCAACTTTTCGCTCATTAATGCTAATCTTTTCAAAGCTAATAAAAGTGTAATCAATTTGCATTGGGAAAGTGTGCGAAGATGGCAGGGAAATTGAGAAAGTATGGAAAGGCGAGAAAAACATTGTCAGGTATGTAATATACCTGGGTCTCGACAAAATCAGGTTCAAGTTAGAAGATAATTTGTTTATATTTACTTAAACAATTTTCATATTATTTTATTTTATTAGTATTCTCTGTGGCCCAAATGCAAACTATGTTCAAATTCGAAGGGTGGATCAACATTTTCATATACAAGCATACTCTCAAATATGCGAACCTGTAATATATGCACAATACTAAAGAGGGGCATCATGTCAACACCTTTGTAGATGACAATGGGCCAGCGCAATATTGCATTCTTGCTATGATGATGCCTTAAAAAAACTAAAATAACCAACATTTTTTTGCGAATTCAAGATTGACAGAAAGAAACTAATCAGATTCCATAATATTCTCCCATTAATGCATTTTAATGGGAGATGTCCTCGAGCTTTCTGCTTATTAATGCCAATCTTTTCGAACATCTATGGTGGGCTGTCACTAGTAAAATCATAATTAATGTGCATTGGGAAGGGGCGAAGGTGGCGGGGATGGAGGGGAGTGAAAAATGCTTTGATACATTTTTTAACCCGAGAGTTTGTAAACCAACGAAACTTTGAAGAAACGACTAAGTATGGAAAGGTGGGGCGGTCAAACAGAGTCATCGTAGGTAGATCCAGGCTTGCGAATTCGAGTAGTTTGTGGTCGAATTGTAGATCACCCAAGTTCTGTGTGCAAGATGTATACTCCAAAAAAGGGGCATGAGAGTTCAATAACACCTACCCGGGAACCCGCAACCATAAAATTGTCTAAGTAAGGAAACAAAAGGTGGTCGGTCGGACTTGTGATGTCAAGATATAAATGGATATAGAATTTGTGAGTCCGCCACTCGAGAACCCGCGAGCATAAAAATGCAACTAAGTATAGAAGAGGAAAAAGAAAGGGAGAAAATAACTTTATGCTTGACACAAGAACACTTTGTCTGATAATTATCAAGCGATAAAAACACATCGACTATGGGGCATGAGAGTTCCATAGGGCCTAGTTGGGAACCGACGGGCATAAAATTGGCTAAGTATGGAAATGAACAACGGTCGGTTGGACTCGTGATGTGAAGATATAGATGGATATAGAATTTCTGAGTCTGCAACCCTGGGAACCCGCGAGCATAGACATGCGACTATGTATAGAAGCAGAAACGGATAATAGAGGGGAAGAAGAAAAGGGAAAAATCGACAAGTATAGAAGACAAAAACAAAGGGAGTAAAGAACTTTATGCGTCACACAACAACACTTGGTCTTAAGTATGGAAAGGCGGGGTGTTCAACCAAAGTTATCGTAGGCAGAGTGAGGCTTGCGAGTTCGAGGAGTTCAGGATCAAATTGTAGATAACCAGAGTTTTGGGTGCAAGATGTATACCCAAACACGAGGCATGGGAGTTTGATAGTGCCTACGCGGAAATCCGCGGCCATAAACTTAGATATGTATGGAAATGAATGACGGTCAGTCAGACACGTGATGTGAAGATACAGACAAATGTAGAATTTCTCACTCCACCACCCGGGGAACCCGCAAACATAAATATGCGACTGAGTATAGAACCAAAAACAAATAATACAGGGAAAGAAGAAAAGGGAAGAACAAGTAAGTATAGAATAGGAAAAATAAAGGGAAACAAGAACTGTATGCGTTACACAAGAACACTTGGTCTGATAATTATCAAGCTATAGAAACACATCAACTATGGGAAAAACATTTTCAGCCATGGAATATAGCTAGAGCTCAACAGATCCTCGTTCAAGACAAAATATATGTTATTTATATATATCTCAACAAGCAATAGACAAAATATATGACTTGGCACATTTATATGCAAGCATTTAGACAGAGTCATCGTAGGTAGAGTGAGGCTTGGGGGTTTGAGTCTGGGGTTGAATTGTAGATCACCGAAGTTTCAGGTGCAAGATGTATACTGCGAACATGGGGAATGAGAGTTCGATGGCCCCTACGCAGGAACCCTCGGCCATAAAATTGGCCAAGTATGAAAATGAATGGCGGTCGGTCGGACTCGTGATGTAAAGATATAGAGGGACATAGAATTTCTCACTCCTCCATCCCGTGAACCCGCGAGCATAGACATGGGACTAAGTATAGAATCAGAAACAAATAATAGAGGGGAAGAAGAAAAGGGAAAACAAATAAGTATAGAAGAGGAAAAAGAAAGGAAGCAAAGAACTGTATGCCTCACACAACAACACTTAGTGTGATAATTATCAAGCGATAGAAACACATCAACTATGGGAAAAAAATTCTCAGCAATGGAATATAGCTGGACAAATTGGACAACGTATGCAGATCAGATTTTTTGTAACCATACCTCTTAGTCTCTGGACCTTGTACTATGATGGAGGTTTCACTTCTACTTGGCGATAGTTCTTGTGAACTAAAAAACATGTGGTGTAAACGACATAAACATTTTTACCATGTCATAGCAGAATAAATAACTGCGGATATTTGTTTCGTAAACATAGCAAGAGCGTAATATATGAATCCTTACCTTTGGCATTGTCATTGTGCCGATGTTTGCGACGGTTAACTTCCCATGTCCTTGTCACTTCTGAGACAGTGGCCATGAACATGTGTATATTGTTCATACTCGTTATGGATGTGCATCATGCATCCACATTGTATTTGCTGCGACACATTGTACTCCATATTTTTCAAATGTGGCACATAAAGCTCCATCCTTGTGCTAAATTACTGTGTTCTTGTTTCAATGAAGAAATACAGAGAATACAATGGACATGAAAGCAAGTTTCTACGTAGGAACACATGAAAAAAAGATGGAGTACAAATTTATTTATTTCAAGATAGCAGCACAAAAAATACAATTGACATGAAGATAAGTTAATATATAGGAAGATATGGAGTATCCAAGGAAAAAAAAACTAGAACTGCAAACCAATGCAACAAATATAGATAGAGTAGATGAAAAACAATTGGATATGGAATACGAGTAGAAGTATGCACCTTTGCATGGATTCTTCTACATTTCTGGTTAAGAGTTCTTTGCCTTGTCCAATTTTCCTGTTTGTTTCTATGAAAAAAAGTACAAAACAAAATGGACATGAACATAAGTTGACATGTAAAGAAAAAACAAGGAATATGTACATAGAGCAAATAAAATAGAATAAAAGGAATAAAGCAATAGATAGTGTTAGAAGAAAGTACCATTTTTTATTTTTTTTTGTTCATCCATGTTTGTGTATATATAAAAATTTGTGTAAATTTATTTTGTGTCCAAAATCAATTACAAACCAGGGAAAACTAAGAAGTTGGATAACCTGGTTTTCTGCAACAAGCTAGACATATATGCTTTGAAACATAGAAATACGATTTTGCAATATGTTTGATGTATATTTCATAATTCAAGTGCAATACCAATTGTATCGTGATCAGACCAGTATGTGTACAAACCAGGGAAAAGTAAGAAGTTGGTGATATGAAAATAGGGGGCTGACTTGTTTTTCTATGCAAGCACCCTTTACTCTATTAAAGTAAACTTCAGGACCTTGCTCAATGTCTTAGTTGTGCAAGAGATTTTATTTGTCAAGTTTAGGCATCTTTTAGGTGTTTATGTGTGAGGTTCTTGAAAGGTTAAATGTGTTGTTTAAAGAATACAATAGAGAACATAAATTGCAGCAATAATAACCATGAAACTCACAACAACAACAAGATGATAAAGGAGTTCACCCCCAACTGGGCTACATCTCCTCGAGCCTCCATCAATGGACTAGGCTCTCTGGGATTAGTTTTTCAAAGATTATTTTACAAGATGTTGCTCAAATCCAATGGATTTACTGACTATACCATTGGGTTCAGAATACATAAAAACCCCAAAAATGACTAATAGAACTCTGAAAACAGACCATGGCTCATCTGGGCATGACCTCTTCTACTTGTGGCCTTGAGCTTCCCTGAGATTCCTTGTGCAAAAAACACCTGTAAAAGTCCTCAAATGCCTCTGAAACCTGTTCCAATGTGTTCAGAGCATAACAATTAGTCAAAAATGACTATTTAGTCACAAAAAATAGACTTGGGCTCATCTGAGCATGACCTCCATCAATGGTGGCCCTAAGCTCCCTGGAGCTCCTGAAACTTCAATGGTGTAAAAAATACAAAATAAGTCTCCAAATGACTTTGAAAATAGTACCAATGGATTCAAAACATCCAAAAACCCCTAGCTGGGCTTTTTCGGCACCTCATTTGGCCAAAAGATGAAGAAGTTAGGCCTCCTGCCATTTTTCTCCTTCAAGCTTGCTGTCTCTGGTTCGCCAATTTGCACTTCCTATGTGAGTAATCAGGGTTCTGGGTGTTTCCCATGCCCAAACCTAGCACACAAGCCCATTTCCACAAAATGCATAAAAATGTAGAACTGTTAGCGAACTAAGCTCCCGAATCACGGAGGTGTTGGGCGCATGGGGGCCATATGGCGACTTTTCAGCGCGATTTTTGGCCCTCGTTTCAAGAATCAATGTGTGCGCAACAAGTGTCTAGGCGCATGGTTTAAAAACCCATTTAAAACTCCCGTGCATAATTCTGTGGATTCGGGTCACATGGGAGCACATATAGTCAGGGGCTGGGGCTAAGCCCCGACCCTGACACGCCCCAAACCATTCAAAGAGCAACTTTAAATAAAAACAAACATGTATATGGTTAAGAAATACTTGTGTGGTGCATTGGCATGGTAGCCTTCAGTAAAGATTTGCACCTATGGTGGGAGGTCCGAGGTTCAAACCCCACGGACTCCATAAACCATTTACCATAAAACAAAACATGGTGCCACGTGGCAGCCCATGTCTAGGCCACGTGGCACCACCCAATTGGCCTATAAAATGCCACGTGCCTCAATTTAATTCGCCCACGTAATCCAATCAATGCTTGCCAACTGAGCATCTGACATGTCAACATCAAACACGCCATCACTGCCACGTCTGCGTACGATCATGCCACGTCATCACCTGTACGAATTGTACAGTCAACATTTTTTTTTTGCTTGTTTGGCAAATCGAACAAATCATGATATCTCACTCATCCGATGTCCGTTTGACCCTGTTCGAAGTGCGCTAGGTTTGTGACGACGAGGGATACACACCTGTTTGTTTTGAGGTGATTCCAAACACTTTGAGTTTTGGGCTAAAATTTGACCCATGGTCTAGATTCTTATCACACCTTCCCACTGAAAGGCTTTTGGACCCACAAAAGATGATGATTATTTGCCTGAGCTTCAATACTCTTCTTCTTCCAAGTTCTATCAACTGATTCTACTTGAAAAGTCTTTTTGGCAATCACCTGGGTACCTTGACATGCCTTGCACTGCAACTGGCTATGTCCCTCAACCACTGTTCTCTGGCTGCTGCTGACCCACTGTTCTCTTTGTGCTTGGAAGACTGCCAACCTTCCCACTGAGAATAAAGTCCCTCTCGTGAAATCTTTGACATCAACACAATCCCCTCTACAATGGCTGCAAAAATTTTTCCTGCGACATCTTGTCACAAACCAAGAAAACCATCAATCTTGAAAACAAACTTTATACAAGACTAAAAATGATGCCAACAAAATATTTTTTTCTCTTCAACCAAACGGTCGCATCTTGTACTTCATCAAAGTACATGGCGTTTTCCTGCATCTTAGTGTAACCAATATTGACTTACAAGCCAACAAACACCATCGACTAAACATAAGTCGAAAAACATGGTCGACACAACATAGTCGTCAAGACAACATCGACACAAGTTGAGACTCATTTGAAACATATCGACATTCCCAAAAGTAGACATTCATGATACACAACCATGTTACATTCATGAGTCACTCATAATGAACTGTCACCAAGTTCACTGTTTACACACATACAAAATCACATGCATGTGCATAGCTCTTCAACTCTCCTTCAAGTACAAACATAAGTATATAAACCCAAAACATGTGGGTACATAAGAGCTGAAAATGAAAAGCTATATGGCTACAACAAGTGAGTATCATACCCATCTTTTACATCCTCCTGGCGAAGTTGTGCAACAACAAGAATGCCTTCAAATGAATTGCATTCACATGCAAACTTGCATCATACAAGTTATGATAAACTGCTACAACTTGTCAAACTTTCAACAGAAATGGATACATAAGGCTGAAACGTGCATCTACAAACAAAGAAAAGCAAGCCTTACTTGTTCAAGAAATCTAACCATTTCTTACCAAGGCAATTCAATGATGACTTTTTCTGCTGAGCATTGTCTTCTTGCGAGTCGTCTTGACTCACATCAATGATGGAATCTCCTCTTCCATTCTTGCCAGTCTCTTTATCCATTTGCTTCTTGTGTTGTGAATGAGTGGTTGGATGCAATGTCCAACATTGGTCAATGAGATGACCTCTCTTCTGGCAGTGAGTGCAAATCTTTTGCATCTTCTTTTCAAGTTGCTTTTGCTTGGAAAGTTTCCTGAATGTGGTCAATCTTTTCTAACATCTTGAAACATGATGGTTATACAAACCACAATATGTACATGGACTTTTTCTTCCATTTTTACATGCAAATTTACCATGCTTAACATAATCAAAAGGAACCGAGTTATAAGAAGAAATATACCTTGAACATTCACCTTTATCGCCTTCTTGAAGAGGTGAATATGAAGAGTTATCGGCTCTGGTTTGAAGACCAACAAATCTGTTCTTGTCCTCATGGCTCTCTTCTGAAGACCAACAAATCTGTTCTTGTCCTCATGGCTGTCACAACTCTCTTGTTTCATACATTTGCATTCATCTTGAACACACACTTTGCATGTTTGAGGGATTGAACTTGCAACAAAAGTTCTTGAACATTCACCTTTATCGCCTTCTTGAGGAAGTGAATTTGAAGAGTTACTAGCTCTCTTTTGAAGACCAACAACATTGTTTTTGTCCTCATGGCTGTCACAACTCTCTTGTTTCACACATGTGCATTCATCTTGAACACACACTTTGCATGCTTGAGGGATTGAACTTGCAACAAAAGTTGTTCTTGGAACTGTTTCCCTTGTCTCCTCAACTTTGGAATATACTCCATCTTTTTGTTCATATCCAAGACCCCTATACTTGGGCCTCTCCTCAACAATAATAGGCTCAACAATGCCTTGTGCATGCTTGCCTAACCCTCTACCTTCATAGCCCATTTTTAACAATAACTTCGACCCTATTCCTCTAGTGTGATTTTTAAAAACACCAAAGCATTCATCTTGAGAGGAATTTGAAGAAAAACTAGCACTACATACCTCATGTTCATGCATGTACTTGGTAAGGGTTTCCTTTGCCTCATGGAGTTGAGTCTCCATCTCATGCAACTTTTCAAGAAGCTGGTGCTTCTCCTCCTTCATGGCCTTCAACTGCTCTTGAAGGACAATGATCTCTTTTCTATCTTCCCACAACTCTTATACCATATCTCTCATGGTTACAAACTCCTTCAACATCTCTTTGTCAAAGAACTTGGCTAATGAAGATGTATGAGAACTCTTACTGTTTGAAGCTTCCTCCATCCTTGCAAGGTATCAAACTTCAACACAAAACTTGCACAATAATACCAACAGCTAAATCTCTAGCGATCAATGGCAATCACATGAGCAAAACTCTGCTTTGATACCACCTGATCTGAAAATAGGGGGCTAACTTGTTTTGATATGAAAGCACCCTCTACTCCATTAAAATAAACTTCAGGACCTTGTTCAATGCCTTAGTTGTGCAAGAGATTTTATGTGTCAAGTTTATGCATCTTGTAGGTGTTTATGTGTGAGGTTCTTGAAAGGTTAAATGTGTTGTTTAAAGAATACAACAACAAACATAAATTTCAGCAATAATAACCAACAAGCTCACAACAACAACAAGATGATAAAGGAGTTCACCCCCAACTGGGCTACATCTCCTTGAGCCTCCATCAATGGACTAGGTTCTTTGGGATTATTTTTTCAAAGATTATTTTACAATATATTTCTAAAATCCAATGGATTTACTGACCGTACCATTGGGTTTAGAATACATAAAAACCCCAAAAATGACTAATAGAATTCTGAAAACAGACCATGGCTCATTTGGGCATGACCTCTTCTACTTGTGGCCTTGAGCTTCCCTGAGATTCCTTGTGGAAAAAAACCCTGTAAAATTCCTCAAATGCCTCTGAAACCTATCCCAATGTGTTCAGAGCATAACAATTAGTCAAAAATGACTATTCAATCACAAAAAATAGACTTGGGCTCATCTGAGCATGAGCTCCATCAATGGTGGCCCTAAGCTCCCTAGAGCTCCTGAAAATTCAATGGTGTAAAACCTGCAAAAGAAGTCTCCAAATGAATTTGAAAACAACACCAATGGATTCAGAACATCCAAAAACCCTTAGCTGGGCTTTTTCGGCACCTCATTTGGCCAAAAGATGAAGAAGTTAGGCCTCCTGCCATTTTTCTCTTTCAAACTTGCTGTCTGTGGTTCGCCAATTCACACCTACTATGTGAGTAACCTGGATTCTGGGATTTTCCCGTTCCTAAACCCATCACACACAAAAAAATGTATAATGGTTAACGAACTAAGTCCCCGAATCACGGAGGTGTTGGGCGCATGGGGGCCATATGGCCACGTCTCAGTGCGATTTTTGGCCCTCGTTTCAAGAATCAACGTCTGCGCGACAAGTGTCCAGGCGCCTGGTTTAAAAACCCGTTTAAAACTCCCGCGCATAATTTCGTGGAGTCGGGTCACATGGGAGCACATATAGTCGAGGGTTGGGGCTAAGCCCCAGCCCTGACACGTGCCAAACCATTCAAAGAGCAACTTTAAATAAAAACAAACATGTATATGGTTAAGAAATACTTGTGTGGTGCGTTGGCATGGAAGCGTTCACTAAAGATTTGTGCCTATGGTGGGAGGTCTGGGGTTCAAACCCCATGGACTCCATAAACCTTTTACCATAAAACAAAACATGGTGCCACGCGGCAGCCCATGTCTTGGCCACGTGGCACCACCCGATTGGCCTATAAAATGCAATGTGTCTCAATTTAATTCACCCACGTCATCAAATCAATGCTTGCCAACTCAACATATTCCATGTCAGCATCAGACACCTCATCACTGTCACATCAGCGTACGGTCATGCCATGTCATCACCTGTACAAAGTGTATGGATTGTACAGTCAACATTTTTTTTCCCCTGTTTGGCAAATCGAACAGATCGCGATATCTCACTCATCCGATGTCCGTTTGACCTCGTTTGAAGTGCGTTGGGTTCTTGACGACGAGGGATACAAACCTATTTGTTTTGAAGCAATTCCGAACACTTTTATTTTTGGGCTAAAATTTGACCCGTGGTCCAGATTCTGATCACACCTTCCCACTGAAAGACTTTTGGACCCACAAAAGCTGATGATTATCTTCCTGAGCTCCAATACTCTTCTGCTTCCAAGTTCTATCAACTGATTCTACTTGAAAAGTCTTTTTGGAAATCACCTGGGTACCTTGACATGCCTTGCACTACAACTGGCTATGTCCCTCAACCACTGTTCTCTGGCTACTGCTGACCCACTGTTCTCTTTGTGCTTGGAAGACTGCCAACCTTTCCACTGAGAATCAAGTCCCTCTGGTGAATTCTTTGACGTCAACACAATCCGCTCTACAATGGCTGCAAAATTTTTTCCTGCGACATCTTGTCACAAACCAAGAAAACCATCAATCTTGAAAACAAACTTTATACAAGACTGAAAATGATGCCAACAAAATCTTTTTTTCTCTTCAAGCAAACGGTCACATCTTGTGCTTCATCAAAGTACATGGCGTTTTCCTGCATCTTGGTGTAACCAATATTGACTTACAAGTCAACAAACACCATCGACTAAACATAAGTCGAAAAACATGATCGACACAACATAGTCGTCAAGACAACATCGACACAAGTCGAGACTCATTTGAAACATATCGACATTCCCAAAAGTCAACATTCATGATACACAACCATGTTACATTCATGAATCACTCATAATGAACTGTCACCAAGTTCACTGTTTACACACATACAAAATCACATGCATGTGCATAGCTCTTCAACTCTTCTTCAAGTACAAACATAAGTACATAAACCCAAAACATGTGGGTACATAAGAGCTGAAAATGAAAAGCTATATGGCTGCAACAAGTGAGTATCATACCCATCTTTTACATCCTCCTGGCGAAGTCGTGCAACAACAAGAATGCCTTCAAATGAATTGCATTCACATGCAAACTTGCATCATACAAGTTATGATAAACTGCTACAACTTGTCAAACTTTCAACAGAAATGGATACATAAGGCTGAAATGTGCATCTACAAACAAAGAAAAGCAAGCCTTACTTGTTCAAGAAATCTAACCATTTCTTACCAAGCCAATTCAATGATGAATTTTTCTGCTGAACATCGTCTTCTTGCGAATCATCTTGACTCACATCGATGATGGAATCTCCTCTTCCATTCTTGCCAGTCTCTTTATCCATTTGCTTCTTGTGTTGTGGATGAGTGGTTGGATGCAGTGTCCAACATTGGTCAATGAGATGACCTCTCTTCTGGCAGTGAGTGCAATTCTTTTGCATCTTCTTTTCAAGTTGCCTTTGCTTGGAAAGTTTCCTGAATGTGGTCAATCTTCTCCAACATCTTGAAACATGATGGTTATACAAACCACAATATGTACATGGACTTTTTCTTCCATTTTTACATGCAAATTTACCATGCTTAACATAATTAAAAGCAACCTAGTTATAGGCAGAAATATATCTTGAACATTCACCTTTATTGCCTTCTTGAAGAGGTGAATTTGAAGAGTTGCCAACTCTCTTTTGAAGACCAACAAATCTGTTCTTGTCCTCATGGCTCTCTTTGAAGACCAACAAATCTGTTCTTGTCCTCATGGATGTCACAACTCTCTTGTTTCATTCATTTGCATTCATCTCGAACACACACTTTGCATGCTTGAGGGATTGAACTTGCAACAAAAATTCTTGAACATTCACCTTTATCGCCTTCTTGAGGAGGTGAATTTGAAGAGTTACTAGCTCTCTTTTGAAGACCAACAACATTGTTTTTGTCCTGATGGCTATCTCAACTCTCTTGTTTCACACATGTGCATTCATCTTGAACACACAGTTTGCATGCTTGAGGGATTGAACTTGCAACAAAAGTTGTTCTTGGAATTGTTTCCCTTGTCTCCTCAACTTTGGAATATGCTCCATCTTTTTGTTCATATCCAAGACCCCTATACTTGGGCCTCTCCTCAACAATAATAGGCTCAACAATGCCTTGTGCATGCTTTCCTAACCCTCTACCTTCATAGCCTATTTTTAACAATAACTTGGACCCTATTCCTCTTGTGTGATTTTCAAAAACAACAAAGCATTCATCTTGAGAGGAATTTGAAGAAAAACTAGAACTACATACCTCATGTTCATGCATGTACTTGGTAAGGGTTTCCTTTGCCTCATGGAGTTGAGTCTCCATCTCATGCAACTTTTCAAGAAGCTGGTGCTTCTCCTCCTTCATGGCCTTCAACTGCTCTTGAAGGACAATGCTCTCTTTTCTATCTTCCCAATACTCTTGTACCGTATCTCTCATGGTTACAAACTCCTTCAACATCTCTTTGTCAAAGAACTTGGCTAATGAAGATGTATGAGAACTCTTACAGTTTGAAGCTTCCTCCATCCTTGCAAGGTATCAAACTTCAACACAAAACTTGCACAATAATACCAACAACTAAATCTCTAGTGATCAATGGCAGTCACATGAGAAAAACTCTGCTATGATACCATCTGATATGAAAATAGGGGGCTGACTTGTTTTGATATGAAAGCACCCTCTACTCCATTAAAATAAACTTCAGGACCTTTCTCAATGTCTTAGTTGTGAAAGAGATTTTATGTGTCAAGTTTATGCATCTTTTAGTTGTTTATGTGTGAGGTTCTTGAAAGGTTAAATGTGTTGTTTAAAAAATACAACAACAAACATAAATTGCAGCAATAATAACCAACAAACTCACAACAACAAGAAGATGATAAAGGAGTTCATCCCCAACTGGGCTACATCTCCTTGAGCCTCCATCAATGGACTAGGCTCTCTGGGATTAGTTTGTCAAAGATTCTTTTACAAGCTATTTCTCAACTCCAATGGATTTACTGACTGTACCATTGGGTTCATAATACATAAAATCCCCAAAAATGACTAATAGAACTCTGAAAACAGACCATGGCTCATCTGGGCATGACCTCTTCTACTTGTGGCCTTGAGATTCCCTGAGATTCCTTGTGGAAAAAACACTTGTAAAAGTCCTAAAATTCCTTTGAAATCTTTCCCAATGTTTTCAGAGCATAACAATTAGTCAAAAATGACTATTCAGTCACAAAAAATAGACTTGGGCTCATCTGAGCATGACCTCCATCAATGGTGGTCCTAAGCTCCTTGGAGCTCTTGAAACTTCAATGGTGTAAAACCTACAAAAGAAGTCTCCAAATGACTTTTAAAACAGTACCAATGGATTCAAAACATCCAAAAAACCCTAGCTAGGATTTTTCGGTACCTCATTTGGCCAAAAGATGAAGAAGTTAGGCCTCCTGCCATTTTTCTCCTTCAAGCTTGATGTCTCTGGTTTGCCAATTCACACCTCCTGTGTGAGTAACCTGGCTTCTGGGCGTTTCCTGTGCCTAAACCCATAACACGCGCAAAAATGTAGAGCGGTTAGCGAATTAAGCCCCCGAATCACGGAGGTGTTGGGCGCATGGGGGCCATATGGCCACGTCTCTGAGCGATTTTTGGCCCTCGTTTCAAGAATCAACATGTGCGCGACAAGTGTCCAGGCGCGTGGTTTAAAAACCCATTTAAAACTCCTGTGCATAATTCCCTGAAATCGGGTCATATGGGAGCACATATAGTTGGGGGCTGGGGCTAAGCCCCAGCCCTGATACACCCCAAACCATTCAAAGAGCAACCTTAAATAAAAACAAACATGTATATGGTTAAGAAATACTTGTGTGGCGCATTGGCATGGTAGCCTTCGCCAAAGATTTGTGCCTATGGTGGGAGGTCTGGGGTTCAAACCCCAAAAACTCCATAAACCTTTTACCATAAAACAAAACATGGTGCCACGTGGCAACCCATGTCTGGGCCACGTGGCACCACCCGATTGGCCTATAAAATGCCATGTGTCTCAATTTAATTCTCCCACATCATCCAATCAATGCTTGCCAACTCAGAATCTGCCACATCAGCATCAGACAGGTCATCACTGCCACACCAACGTATAGTCATGCCACGTCATCGCCTGTACGAACTGTACAATCAACATTTGTTTTTGCCTGTTTGGCAAATCGAACAGATCGCGATATCTCACTCATCCGATGTCTGTTTGACCCCGTTCGAAGTGAGTTGGGTTTGTGACGACGAGGGCTACACACCTGTTCGTTTTGAGGAGATTCCAAACACTTTGATTTTTGGGCTAAAATTTGACCCCTGGTCCAGATTCTGATTAGTTGGATAACTTGGTTTTCTGCAACAAGCTAGACAGATATGCTTTGAAGCATAGAAATATGATTTTGCAATATGTTTGATGTATATCTCACAATTCAAGTGCAATACCAATTGTATCGTGATCAGATCAGTATGTGTCTAAGATAAAGATGTTGTATTGAGAAATGAACACATTCTACCATACATGGTCAATAAGTGCGTTTTGTACATGGTTTATGTTGTTCAAAAGAAAGCGAAGACTATATTTGCACATGTAGTTTTCCAATTCTTTTGTTCTGGCATTATTTGTAGCATGTCAATATTGAAGTCTCCTACAATGACAATGGTTTTGTTCAGATGCAAATGATCTAATGCATTGGAAAGAAGATTTAGTATGTTGGAGAATGTTGCATGCAGAGCAACATAGAGATTCAATATTGCGATTTCTGATTAATAGAGAAATACTTTTGCAAGCACCATCTCAACATTGTTTTCTTTGAAATGTATATGCTCCAAAATTGTTACATATTTTTTCACCAATATCATCAGCCCATGTGTAATGTAACTCGATATGCAATTGTGATTTGGAAATTGCTTGTTTTGCATGCATAATGTCATGTATGTTTCCTGCAAGCATAGAATATCAGATTGCATTGTGTCATTGTCATTGAGTATATCATCCATGTGTGCATGTAGGTTGCCCATGTTAAGTGAGAGAATTGATACAAATGAGTTTGTTTGTATGGATTGGTAATCATACTGCAGATGCCACTTTGCGGTAGTCCTAAGGTGTTGCATCTCAATATCAAATTTGTGTTTGACTTTGAAGTTATATTTTGTAAGAGGACTTCGTAAATACAATGAGTATATACTTCTGACATGGGACAATGCTATGTATACAAGTCCATGTATTTGAATTCCAACAGGGTCAAATGCAACACTATCAAGTGTTAGTCCTTGCGATCTGTGGACTGTACATACACATGCAAGTTTAATTGGAAACTGTTTTCGAATCTTCAGTCGACCTGTCTTTGCAGATGTCAATATTGGTTTTGATATTCACAAAATATGTGTCCAATTGCTTGCAATGTTTGAATTATATAAATAAGCCAACTTGTTTGCTTGTCGATGGCCTATATGCGGTTCATGGAACTTAATCTAGAGGACATGAAGTTTTTCTATTTTGGTATAACCTTTGAGTATTCCATCTGCACCATTGACCAAGCCATCCTGTGAATCATAGTTGCAGGCATATATTTCAACCAGCATGTCTAATTTCATGACAAGTTGCAAAGGCAAAGTGGTTGTATGTTCATGACGTGGCACATTTCCATGGTTGTCTTCTTCGAGGTCAATTGAATTGATGATGATATCATCGCCAGGCATGAGCGATAGCATGCACCTGTTATGCATTGCAACATCCCTATTCATTTAGAACATGTAAGGGAAGGTTGGGTATGTTGGTGCAGGTCGCATGCACCTTGAATTGATATATGTTAAGTCATCATGTGTTTGGTTGTTTGTCCGCATTCTATTTAGAATTGCAATAAATGTTTCATCTGTCTGACGCATTGTAGTATGTAAGTCAAAGAATTTTATATTGTCTTTCTAGAATTCATGCGTCACTATTTGCATGTTGACTGTAGGTTGTTCAAATATCAAAGAATCTTGGATGGGCTGTGCCTGGTAAAGATCCCCACAGAATATCGTGTCAATGTTTCCAAAGTATTTCGTGTGCACATGTTTTATGTTTCTTAGTCGGTTGTCAATGGAATACAAGAAGCGAATTCCATTCAAAGATGCTTCATCTATGAAGACAAGTTGCAGTTCGTCATAAAGCTTAGACAAGGTATCTAACATTTCCTTGCTGAGTGGAAGAAACTATGACTTGTTAAAAGGCATCAAAAATGTAGAGTGGACTGTTGTTCCACCTGCATTATATGCATCTTTTCCCATGTATGCAACTATTAGGACCTTTGGTTTCATAGGATCAGAGGGATTGTTTGAATCATAGATTCGTATAAGCATTTGGAATAGTGATTTCTATATGAATGTCTTGCATGTTCCCACTTCGCATGTAAGCAACAAGTGCACAAGAGTGTGCATGTTCAAGCGTTTTTTAAGTGCAATGTCCTTTATAATTGTTTGTTGTTCTCGATTCAACATACGTTTGATTCTATGGTATTCATTATTTTCAATAAGGAAAGGATGTTTTGTGACTTGAAAACCAAGATTGATACGTTTTTCAATGCCGCTTGCTCGAGGACGAGGCAAATCTGCTTGCAAGTCATAGGACTCGCAGAGAGTTCTAGTTGTTTTATAGTTTGTGAATGTCTCATCAATATTGTCAGGGTTTTCTAGTTCATTAACTGCACTTTCTCGATCACCCCATGTTGGATTAACATTGTATGTAAATCTAGATTCATTGGTTTGCACTATAGTCTCAGATGCAATATACGTAGCTTCCCATGTAGGGAAGTTATATTTTAATGTGTTTTTGTTTTCATCGAACGGAACGTATAACAATAGTTTTTCTCTACAATAGTTTTCATAGTCAGTATGTTTGTTGTATTTGACAAAGCGTATCATAAAGGGATTTTTTATTTTTGATATGGGTGCACCATTTTTTTTGTAATGCGATACAAATTCTACTAAGAAGATATGCTTAATAGGAGATGAACGCTGGAGCTAATAATCAATAATAGAGCGACATAGCATGTCCTCAGAATTGTCAGGCTCTTGTTCTAGCAAAGACGATGGTTTAAGCACAAATGTGCGTTTCTCAAGTGGAGATGTGTTTATGAAGACACATTTCCTTGAACTACAATTGAGGGGCAGGGAAAGTGTAATGTGGACTACTTGTTGAGCAGACATTTTTTGAAGATTAAGTAATGTATTTCCAAGAGTACGTATCATTTGCATAGCATCAATATGACTTCTTTCATGTTCTTTGTGTATTCTTCTGAATGCACTTGTCATAGATTTATCAACCTTTGTCATATACGAGGTACAATACGATGCTGTAGCATATGCAATGAGGACATACTGCGCATCTGTATTTGCATTCCACATAACTGGCATGTCCTTGGAGAAACTGTTGTTCCAAATATGGGAAAGTTTTCGTTTAAGGAAAACTGTTGGTTGTTTAAGCGTACATTGTATGGCTTGGATGTACTCATCTTTTGTTAGATTTATCTCTGTCAAGAAGTCGTCGAAGCTCATTAACTCATCAAAGTCTCGTTGTTCTAGAAATGCGAACAAGGATTTAGATTTCTCAATGACAACATTGTCCTCTAAACTAAGCGGCTCTATGATTCTTCTTGTTCTTATTGGCGGCACAGGGAAGTTGTATCTTCAATGTGATTTTTTTTGTTTTTTAAAACTTTTTGTATGATAATGGCTATGAACTTTTGCAAGTTTTGGATCCAAATGATCTGTGTTGCATGCTATGTATTTGTCCACAAACTATTCGATCTGTGAGTTGTTGTCAGTTCCATAGACCGGTGCACCCTCTATCCATAATAGTGCGTGGTCATGCTCACTCCCCCCATTCTGGAATTCAATCACAAAAAAGTAGTCCAATATTTTTCTGAAAAATGTTTCATCATGGCATATCAATTGTCTCAAAGCATTTATTCTATGTCTATAGTAGAAAGTACATGTCACTGGGTCTTTTCTTATGAGGTAGTCAATGTCATCATTTTCCAGTGTATCAGTTTGTTTTTTCCGTTTCCTGTTCCTATGCAAGTCAGATATCGTAGCCAGCAACGGATCCCAATGATGCTCTGCACTTGTAAATGTGATGAAAAATGTTGGCTGTCCCAATTGTCGGATCATTGCAAAATTAGTTTTCTTGTTTTTTTGCAAATAGTCATGAGAGATGTGAATGTTTTTGAAATCTATGTATCCAATATTAGATTTCAAGATTTTTTCTAGGTTTAGTTTGTACTTGACAGCTTTGGCCAACAACTTTCTTCCTTGTAGCCGGCCTTTTCTTATTCACACCCACATGCAAGACAACACTTGCTCTATTATTATGCGCATTGTTTTGAAAAACAAATTTGTTATGTGATAGGAGAAGTCATCGCTTGAATGTAGCAACTCCCATCGAACTATTTTATGGTAACTCAATCATTTCATAATGTCACTGGGACGTGGATCTCCATAGAACAATGTTGGGAAGTTCATTTCCTCAACAAATTTGTCCTTGAATATTCCAAGTGGACGTTGCCCCTTAACAGGTGCAATTTCAACAATATTGTCTTGCAAGTCACGAATGTGTTGTGAGTCAGTGAATCCATGTATCAATGTTTCAATAGGTGTTTCATTCTTCGATTCATCACTTGTATCAAATCCACTAGAAGTTTCGAGAGTCTGTGCAGAGTTGTCATCCCCTTCTCCAAGAACATTGTTCCAGTTCTCATTTATACAAATATTTTGTGATTTGTACAGGGCCCTGGAACATAATTCTTTTAATGCTTTCATGAAAACATGCACACGCACTTTACATGTCTAGTATGCATTCTTGTATTGCAAGCGTATTTTGAGAACCACAACAATTTTCATTGTATCGCTAATGAATTGTGGCAAGGATTTTTGCACAACATCTAGTTAAGCACATTAACAATTGATCCCGTTTAGCCCATTTGTGGTCGTTTATAGTCCCCTAGTCTGATTTGTGCAATTGCAATTCGTAGAGACACAAGTCTCTCTTCAAGTTTTGTAAGTGCACTTACAACTGGTAGTGGTGTATTACAACTTATTTGGTTAGGCATTGCAAAGTGTGGAAGTTTTCCATTTTCAAGTGACCGTTTGCATGGAAGACAAATATTGCCACTGGAAAATGTTTTATCATTTAGTGTCAAGCGGAGGTATTCTGCTTCCAAATCAGGTGTGAAAGACTTAGTGTTTTTTGCGAAATTCAATTGATCACAAATTGCACATGCAATGGAAGGAGTGTCTTTGATTTGTTTCATATAGATATGTTTTGCATCTTTCTTCCGTAGGGAACTATGCATAGAAAGTGTTTGTTGGTTTTCAATGGTAGCAGTGCATGGTGTTGGTTCTAGCCCACAAAATGTGATTTTTTCCTCTCGGTCAGTGCCATGACCATTGTGGGATATGTGACCATACCTGTTTCTCTCACGTATCTATTTTTTCAAGATGTGGTAGGTTAACTTATGCTTGCCACTGGAAACTAGTTCCACTTGTTGAGAAGCCATGTTGGAGGTGGAAGTGACATTTCTTATGAGCATTGCATCCTCACCATCTCGATGATGCAAACTATTATGTTCTTTTTCATTTGACATGTGATTTTTGTGCTCAGCAGAAAAAGCGAAAATGTGATTGTGTTGTGCATGGACAATTTTTTTTAGGTTGTGATATGTCAATTTATGTCTAGAAGGAAGCATAGTAATGTATTCTTTTCTGTCACGTATGACCTTTTTCAAGTTGTGATAAGTTAGTCTACATTTTTTGTTGAAGGCTAGGATGACCTCATGGAAACTGGGATGAGTTTCATTTTGATTAAATAGCATGCGACGCTTATGCATATTCGATGTGGGTTGGCTGACATTGACACTGGACCCTGAACTGGTAGTATTTCCTATACCACCAATCTATGTTTTTCTCTCACATATGACCTTTTTCAAGTTGTGATAAGTTAGTCTACATTTTTTGTTTAATCCCTGTATGGCCTCATCATAACTGGGACGAGTTTCATTCTCATTAAATAGCATGCCACACGTATGCAGATTTGATGCAGTTTGGGTGGCATGGACAATGGACCCTGAACCAATAGTATTTCCCGTCAAAGGTTGATAATGGATATGTGGCGTATTTGTTTTCAATGAGATGATGTCAATTGTTCGATCGTAGTTTGAATCAATACAACAGGAATGGACAGTTCCATCTGGCAAGGTCGACCAGACCTGGATATTTACTCTGAATATGATAGATAGCCATTGCAAACAGAATCTGCCACCCTCTACATTTCCTTTTTCATATGGCAGTGCCATGTTTACAATGTATTTTTTCCAACTTCCAATTGTCGACATATTTTCTAGGAGATATGGCGAAAGGTGTTGATGCAAGAAACTAAAATCCTGTTGGTTTCCACCTATAATTGCATTGCAAAAGGATTGTACAGTGTAAATCCGCAGTGACTACACATCGAACTTTGTTGCTACCAAATAGAAAATTGCATTGAACAGACTATCTCCATAATTAGATGCAATAGTTGTCGCTATCTGCAAGCCATGACAGTGTATACAATGCATAATTCGTTTCCATTGCGATTCAAGGTCTTTGCAAATGAGGGACAAGTAAATATGAGGTCCTCCAAGATTGCATATGGATAATTTTCTATACAGTAGTGGTTCATAATGACCACTGACAGGATTGGCATCATGGAACAAGATGCAATATGATTTCTAGATGCAGTTTTGTTGAATAGTAGATATCTTGTTTTTCTTGTCAATGACCATATTCCAATTGATATATTGAGCCACTTTGACAACCACCGTATACAAAATGTATCTCCTTAAAGTCCCCTCTCATGTGCAAGCAGAATTGCAGATGCAAACAACCGCATCTTTGAAAAATACGTAGTGACATCATGTATTCCATGCAACTGCCAAAGAAAATCAGATGCCGATTCGTATTGATACGACTCTAATGCCTCAACATCACCATTTTTTAAACAACCCAATAAATAATCTATCAATCCATTGCGCAGGTCGGTCGAGGAATAACAGAAATGCAATAGAACCTGAAATGCATCGAAAAGGCAATCTCCTACAGTATACGAGACTACATCCAATCTAAAAAGCCCATTGCTATGCTATACCTGGTCAATGCTGTCATGTACAATGGAGTATGTATATATTTCATAGGACTCAACATCTATTACTTGTTTCATCTCTTAAGCTGTGTTTTTCAAGATGTTTCTTAGCTATATTCAATTTATATGCAAACATGGAAAAAAAAAAACTAAAAAAAAGACAAATAGAAAACTATAAGTGCAGAACTGCATACCAATTCTTCTATGTATCCTTCAACCTTCTTCTTGTCAAATTCAATCCCCCTAGTCGCTACAACATATGACAAGAAAAAAAACGTACAACGAACAATGAACCAAACAGAAGAGACAACGCAAACAAATAACACTATAAATTTACTGAGCACAAAGACCGAGTATTCAAGGTATATCATTTTTGAACCTTTTCATGGCGTGCATCCTACAAGATTTTCAGTGGCAGAATATTCTTTGCAAGACACAAAGGACAACACAAAGGCAACAAGTGGACGAAGTTTTTGATTCAAAGAATAAAAGCATGCCCTATTACAAGACCCTGGTAGATGCTTGCCCCCTGTGAAAACTCTAAATTCGTTTTCTAAACCCCTTTGCATTGCTATTTTGGAAAAATATATGGCACAATATCCAGGACATGGAAGTTGGCATATGTGATTGGAAAGGAACAACCTGGAAAAAATGCACCAAACGCATGGTTTCCAGGAACAAAAAATAAGAGGAGCACATCTGGTTTTCTTTTCTATATTTCATTGTAGCTGTGACAGATGTGGGTTATGTGTCCAACATCAACATTCAAAGTGGAACAAGACGTTTGGAAGGGAACAAACTGGGAAAAATGCATGAAAAGTATGGTTTCCAGGAATGTAAAATATGAGGAGAACATTGGGAAAAATGCACCAAACGTATGGTTTTCAGGAGCAGGAAAAATGAGGAGTTTTCTTTTTTATATGTCACTATGGTTGAGACAAAGGCGGGTTCTGTATAGAACATTGACGTTCAAGAACAAGGAAAATATTCTGGTCATAGCAGCCACACAGAAAGATGTTCTGCAAAAGGATTTCGAGCCAGGGATTCCTAGTATTGAAAATACTTGCCTACAAGCTGCAAATAGAAAGCAACAAACAAGGAATAGCAACGAAACCATGGCACAAAAACTTACCCGTCAACGAGGGACGACATAAGCACAACTCCAAAACCTGCAAACTACAACAATAGGTCCAATTGCTTGCAAAGTTGAAGAACAACAAACTAGTGAACAACCACAAAGAGGTCCAACTGCACCTGTAGGACCTCAACTTTGCAAAGTTGAATCAAACAACAACAAGCAACATCAAACGAACCAACGAACAAGCATCAACCAATGAACTAGTAATCCTGGTGAAGAACAATATTGCCCAAATTCACTGCAGACAACACTGTATCAAAAAATTGGAGGAAATTGTATTGTAACATGCATGTAGAGTAAACATTTAAGGCTGCGAGGCCTGTTAGGTAAACACTTAAGGCTTTCAGAACCGTCGAAGGGCGTCGTGCTGTGCAAACATTTAAGAAAGAATGCAGTGTGGCAGGCCTTTTTACGTACACAATAATGAAAAAGCCTCTCCAAGTACGCAACAATAAAGAAAAATCAAACATAATAATAGTAATAATAATAAAAAAATAATAACAATAATAACAATAGTTCGAACACTGGAGACTATGCTAAAACAATTTACTCAGAGAACAAAGTAATATGAAAACTGACTATCCATGCTGAAAACTTTGGATATCCAAACATTTCAATATGAATAGTACAAATTCAAAAGGACTATAGATGATAAAAACTTTGGATATGCCAACATATAAATCATTAGGAATAGTGAAGCTGGCAATAAGACCTCAAATCTATTATCCAACGAGATCATGACATATATGGGTTTTTTTATTATATAAAAATAATGTTTTTAGTTCTGTAGTTCAAACAATATAAATTATGCAAATATTTGTAGTCAAACGACAAACTAATATAAAGTCAACGAATTATCGATCGCTATAAACTTTGGATATCTAAACATTTCAGTATGAATAGTACAAATTCAAAAATACCGTAGATGATAAAAACTTTGGATATGACAACATATAAATCATTGGGAATAGCGAAGTTAACAATAAGACCTCAAATCTATTATCTAATAAGATCATGACATATATGGGTTTTTTTATTATATAAAAAAGTAATTTTTTGGTTCTGTAGTTCGAACAATAGAAAGTATGCAAAAATTTGTAGTCAAACGAAAAACTAATATAAAGTCAACGAATTATCGATCGCTATAGTCCCTCTACGCCTTCGACAGGGACTAATAACACATAATATTATATAATATATAATAACACATATCATCCAAAAATGAAATGAATTAATAATGAGCAGAGTGATTAGTCTAATGGTATGTGGAGTGATGGAATGGTCAAGTGATTAGTGGGATATGTTTACAATATATCTTATTGACTTGTTAACACACGAGTCACTTGTCACTTACTAAATGTCATAATTTCCTCACTATTTAGTCCTATGGAGCCCTCTATGTTCTCATACTTGAATACGGATCCACCCTAATTTTTCTTTTTAGCTCCTAGGGTTTCGAGATTAATACTTTATTGCATAGTCTTTAATATTTGCACTTTAAGTTGCAAATCAAATGGTTTATCTAGACAAAGTTTCATTATAATTGTTTATTTGTTTCTTGTTCTAAGTGATAAAAAAGGCTTTGAATGACTTTGGTAGCACCACTTTGGAGCTCGATCATTTCTCCCCTTTTTTTTTAAGTCAAGGATCTCATTAGACTTTCACCATCTAAAAGCCCAATGGATTTGTTATCGGACCTTAGGGAATTTTGTTGTTATATCCTGCAAAATATTGCCAAGTCTTGAAGTCGTTCAAGTTTTCAAGGTTAATGACCAAGTAAGATTTGTTGTAAACCTTCATTTCATATATCCCAAAGTGGAGCCACCATTATTTGAAGAATTCTTTTCAATGGCTATGAATCAGGCATTGAAATAATTTGAAGTATGAACTCTCAATGCTCGAGATCCTTCATGATACAGACCTCCAATGCTAAAGTAGAGTCCATCTTTCAAAACCCTTTGGGAATTTTGGATATCAAAATTCAGCCTTTGGGTAGTGTTTGATTAACTCCTTGGAAGCCATAACATCATTATGAGCCCAAATCATCAATGAACTTAATATTGATCGATCATCAGGGAACAAAATGATTTAACTTTGAAGATATAAAATCCTTTGTTGCTTGAAGCTTGACAATGGGATGGGAACCACCTCATAGCAAATGTTTCAACTTCAAATATAAAAGGTCTTTGGTCAATGAAAGCTCAATGAATTGAAATGTTTATTAAGGTGTTAGAAATAAAAGTGTTTTAGGCATGGAAAAGGTTGTGAGTTTGCGGCCCAATCAAGCTTAAAAGCCTTGTTGGGAGAACAACCGAAAGAGATATAATCCAAAGGATTACATAGTCGAACCTTTTTTATCCTAAGGCTCGACAAGAGGTTTTAAAATAGGGTGTATCCACACAAGTTGAACACCTTAAGACAATCACTCATACAAAGATAAAGATAGGACACTAGTGTTTTATTAGGATCAACATTGTTAAAGAGGGAAAACAATCAACGCCACTAAAGACAATTTCTTAGGCAAGAAAAATAGAGTACATGAATCTCTCACTTTGAGCATCAACAAGTGACCCTCCATGCTCTTTAAATATATATCATGGACCAATCACATAGATTGGGTGATAAGCCACAAATCAAGTGTCATTAATATCGAGGAGAAGATGAACCATCAAATTAATCATGTCATGAGTTTAAGGCCCAATCAAACTTAAAAACCTTATCGGAGAATGCTCAAAAGAGAATTATTTCGAAGGATTATAGAGTCAAACCTTTATGTTTCTGAGGCTTGATGAGAAGTTCAAAAACTATGGTATATCCACACAAGTTGAACACCTTAAGAAAATCACTCACACAAAGGTAAAGATAGTAATCCAATGTTTTACAAGGTTAAAAATTGTCAAAAAGGGAAAAAAATTGACTTCATTAGAGGTAAATTATTAAGTAAGAAAAATAGAGTACACAAATCTCTCACTTCGAACATCAACAAGTAGCCCTACATGCTCTTTAATATTATATCATAGACTAATCAGGTGCTAAGCCACAAATCAAGAGTCATTGATATCGAGGAGAAGATGAACCATCAGGTCATTTATGTCTAGGACTTGACTGTGATTGTTGGATTAATAAAGTACAAAAGCACACCAAGGAAATACACTTCAAGCATACTCTAACCTAAAACCACTTTAGACTAAGTTAAACTTAACCTAGCTCCTAATGTCAAAATATCCTAACATCCCCTCTTAAGAACAAATTGGGATATGATTTAAGGATTTACAAAAGTGATAAAAAGAGAAGGAAGGAGGTTGTTGTAATCTAGGGACTTGTAGAGAGTAGTTACTAGTAATATCCTAGAATGGAGCAATATTCAACAATATATACAATATTATATAGACACACATAGAAGAGAGAAGGAGAATAACCAAATTAATGGAAGAACCAACAATATGCACTTTATTATTATATCACAATAACAACTCTCTTTATTACATTGTCACATATTTATATTTGTGGAGTTAGTTACATGGAAATTGCAACTTCCTAACTACCTTAGTCAGTCGACCGACTTACATATTTGATTAGACAACCAACCAAATTGCATAATTAACTTCATCAATTGTTGGGTCTAGTCGACAAAGTTGACTATCCCGTGTAACATGTCCCCCCACCTAAAATCCTTGTTCATCTCAAGTAAGAGGGAGAATGTGACTTTTACAATTACAAAAATTTTAGAGAGTGAGATTACAAAATTTTGCAGAAGTTAGAGAAAAACAATGAGGCCAATCATTTAGTTGGATCTGTTATGTTTTCTATTAAGGTTATTGGATATTTTGTTAGATATGTTGTTGGCTTTGCTTGTATGGGTTCTATTTGTTCCATCGACTGCTCTGGATTTTTGGATATAACATGCTCCCACCAAGAAACTCAACAAGTACCCTTACATGGTTGAGGAATGAGATTCCCTACATTGTGAATCCACATTAGGTAACATGGGTTCTAGAGATGGGAGACATTTAATACCAAGTTTTAGCATCCACACCCACACTGCTCCCCATGAGATAGAAACCCAGATGTATTGGAGGTTTGAGAGAATTGTTGTGTCATGTACATGGATTCTCCGACCACTTGTTGCATCCAAAAATAAATATTTTTTCTATGATAGTATGGGCCTATCTAGTCGTTGGTAAATCCTTTTAGGCCTTGTTATCACACAATTTTTACTTGTCACAAAGAGAAAGGCTAAAGGAGGGAAAATTGGCGTAACATGAGGTGGTCCTATCATTGTCACCTTAATAAGACACCTCTTTCTATTTAGGGATGATAGCCCAGGGGAGACGTCCCCGATGACCTGGGGATTTGAGAAGGCAAAGGTTGAAGTATCAAGAAATATATCCCCTCTCACAAGTCACACCGATCAGAAAGTCCCAAAGTTTTAGCAAATGAAGCAATGATATGCTTCAGTGTACCTGCCCATAACGAAGCAACACGAAAACATTAGTTTTTGCAAGTACAATTTGATGTTAGTGCTTCATAAAACCTTGGGCTTGTCAATGAAAGAAATAAGTTGATACAAGATGAAGCAAACATAAATTCTATAACAACAATGTATACAAGATGATAGCTTCACAATCAATTCCTTGAATAAGCTTCAAAATGACCCAAAATGATAATCCAACAATAGAAATATACTAGCACTTGTCAGAAGCTAATGAGGCAATGTAAAAATCAACTTTTGCAATTTCTTTTAAGAGATTTTACTGCTGTAATAATTGGCTGTAGGTTACTTTTGTATCATAAGCAAGAAGGTTAGTGAATCTATCTAATCTAGGGTTAGGAAAGGTTAGTAAATAGCTTGAGGTAAAAGTTTTAAGGGTTGTTCTCATCAATCAATCAAATAGAAGGTCTAGATCAATGTTTTTAGGGCTAATGGAGTCACTTTTTGCAGCAACAATATTGAAGGAATCAAATAATAATGTGTGATCTAAGGCCAAAGAGGGATGATGGTTGAGGTGCTGGTAACCCAAGGCCTCAATCAACAATCCCTAGAAGAAAAACAATTACTAGGATGTAGGTAACCCTAGGCCCTAGCGATTTTCCTTCTTCTTTAGCTCAAGCTTGAAGTAAATAATGGCTTGATGAAGCAAATGATGCTAGAGTGCTACAATGGTAGGGATATTGCACAATGCTTTAAAAAGGTAGGATTTCTAGCACAGTCTAGTAGGTGAAAAGCTATTAAGACAAGGATAATAACATGTGCTTGATCTCCTAGGTTTTTAAGCTAGCAATTTCATAATCTTGGAAAAAATGCAAAGTAAATGTACCATAACCATTCAAAGTAAAGAAGAATTTCAGAAATTCACTTACATTCACCAAGAATAATCTAGCAATTAGCCTAGTTGAAGACTTTCCACCAAGAAAAATGCCAAAAACACCAATATAAGCTCTCTCCAAGAGTTGTGCACCACTTAATTTCAGCCAAAGAGCCTTAAAGGAGCTGAATTTCAGACCTCACTTAGTGAGTGAAATAATGATGATAAAATACAAGGGGAAAATCCCCTATTTATACAATGAAAATGACCTTTAATTACAAAATTAGGTAAAAAAGGCCGACATGGCCAGTTTACGTGAGAAATCCAATTTTACATAAAATTATCCAATAAAACCATAATTTTGGCTTTTTAGGGTGACGCCATGCCCCTTCTAGGGTGACGTTAGCCTCTTTGCTGGAACATTAACCCTCCAAGTGGAACATTGGGGCTCAAAACCCCTCAGGAACTGCCACACGTGCCAACCCAAACCATCCTCAAGATGGACACCTCAATTAGGTGACATCAAGGGCCTTCAAGGGACAACATCATGGTGGGAGGGAAAGACCCCCCTGGGTCCAGGCCTGGCAGGTTGTCTCTGGTGGAACATCCTCCTCTCTCTCTGACGCAAGCCTCTGTTATATGTCTGCCCCTGGCTAGGGTCTCAACATCCATCTGGTGGGATTTTATCCCTATGGACGCCCGAGCTAATCATCTCCCCATATGTACCTGTCTGTTGGGTGTGGCCCTGCAACAATAATAAGTACGCCCTCCATGGGCTCATAAGTCACAGGGATTATAGCAATGTCAATCACATCGAATAATCAAATTTCCCAAACATGTGCATAAAACCCTCCTTTTCCCAGACAAGTGCTCAAAGACGTTATGTTATTCTACAAGTCGGGTTTGGGGAGGATCTCAGGATGTCCTATTGGGATAATTATCCTTAAGTGTGGGGCGTCCTTGGGTGAAGACCAATCTAGGTCATGTAAGTGCATGAGATGGCATGGGGATGTTTGGGCAAGGGGTGTAGTGATGGCATGGAAATGTAGGGCTTGCCTGTGGGTGCCTCTGAAGAGGGTGAGATGCACCTTGTTCTGGATGAAAATGTTTCCTAGCCCATTCAATGCCTTTTTTATCTTTGTTTTATTGATTTTTATTTCAAGAGAATAGCTGGGGGACACTACCTTGGCGTGGTATCCAGTGGTGACAGTGCTACCCACAAGCATTTCATGGATATGAGAAGGTTGGCTCATGATGAGACCCCCTTTCTCTTGGCTATGATACCAAGATTCACTACCCTGGCGTGGTGACCAGCTAAATGGTAGTGTCATACCACTACATGCCCATGGACCTAATAGGCTGGCTCGTGATGAGACCCCCTATCCTTCAAATAGGTCTTGAGTTTATTTTATTTTATGGGTCCCTCCTTTTTCTTATTGAGAAGCCTTTTATTTCTTTCTCGGGGATCCTTGGGCGAAGCATATGAAGGTTTTCTTCTTTTGGATTTTATATTTTTCCAGCTACTTTTACCCTCTGGGCCTTTAGCCCCTTCTTCCCACAAGGCAAGGTACAACCCTTAACTATCTCAGCAAACCTAATGCCCAAACCAATGCAGGGGATAGATGAGTGGGAAGATGATGAAAAGTGATAAGTATGGTGGGAATGGATAATGGCCTTTCATGAACCCACCCAGTAGCAATTCAATCCTAAGGGATCCAACTTGCTAGGGAATTCTATGACCCCCCCCAGGTATGGACAAGTCAAAAGGCATAAAGTCCAAGCACACATCATAAAGAAAAAGAGAATTAAATGCACATATTAAAATGTTTTGAGAATCATAGTGACACATACCATGATACCCAAACTCATTAGCTCATGGAGAAAGGCCCACTGCTGCTTCAAGACCGAGTTGATGGGATGGATGTTGCTGCTGCTTACAAGATGGAGGCACTGAAGAAGAAGGATGGGCCCTCTAGGGACAGACTCAAGTCAATATGGCTCTTGGTACTCCACGTCTAGGACCTGTGGGCCTTGAGACATAATCTCCTTAGTTATCCCTAGGCTAGGGGATAACATTTGGCTCCAACTCGAGGACATGTGCTCACCGTAGAGTGCATGAGAACCTCTACATCTCTAGCATGACCAGTGGCCTGCTAGATCTCAACAAAATTTATTAGTAATCATCTGGGGTGGTGATATCACCCCTGGCTCATATATGATATAATTCAATGAAAAGTAAGAAAACATATATATAAATGAAAATACAACTATTCTAGCATGAAATTCAGATGGTATATTCAATAAATGCAAATGCTTACCTACTTACCTGTACTCACCTGTCGATTGAATGCTAGGTGTAGTCAAATATACAATGGAACCATCCTAGAAATGTTTCATAATACCTACCTCTGTGCTTCATCATAAACCAAAACAATGATAAGTCAAGCACAAAAATAACATGATTTAGAAAATGTATTGTATCATTGGAAATCGTAAAGTCTAGCTCATGGAGGTGGGTGGGAGGGACAAAATGGTGCCAAGTCATACTCTCAGAAAAGTGCTCAATCCATCTCAGAAAGGGATCAGGAAAAGTCAAAGGTTCAATAGAATGACTCATAGAGTCTGAAGGTTGGCTACCTCAGACGTCTTCACAATCTGAGGCCTGGGAAGGGACTATCAATAATCTAGAGGACGACTGACAATTTCTTAAGGGGAAGTTGGAAGACTGTGATAATAAGCTTCTTCTAAAGGTACTCAACCTTCCCCTAAATTCTAAAAGGAGGTTTTGTCCTACATAAGACTTGGGATAAGGTACATGTTTCCAAACCATACCCTCAGTGACATAGCGAGGTAAAGTAATCAAAGGGAGGTGGAGAATATTATCACAAGCATCCTGCTTCAGGCAAGCAATTTCCTCACTCTTATCAAGATCTGAGCACAATGATGGTTGATAATTTTCTTCAGAGAATAAATCCAAGTGCTCAAAGGAACAATCATCAAAGTCCTCAAGGTATGACCGAAAATTATTAGGAGAGCATAGCATTAGGTCATCCTTGGGTGTCTGAAATTTTTTTGTAATCATGTCATGTCCTTGTTTCCAAATGTCAAATTTATTAGTAACTTCATGTGATAATGGTAAAGGAAACTTTTGGACATGACCCTCAATGTCGTAAATGGGATCCCCATCATATCCAATCACATCCCAATTATGCTTCCCGACATGTATGAATTCTTCAATATTATCAACAA
>ML819852.1:0-47465 GCA_009831015.1 Picea engelmannii | reverse complement strand
TACAATATTATATAGACACACATAGAAGAGAGAAGGAGAATAACCAAATTAATGGAAGAACCAACAATATGCACTTTATTATTATATCACAATAACAACTCTCTTTATTACATTGTCACATATTTATATTTGTGGAGTTAGTTACATGGAAATTGCAACTTCCTAACTACCTTAGTCAGTCGACCGACTTACATATTTGATTAGACAACCAACCAAATTGCATAATTAACTTCATCAATTGTTGGGTCTAGTCGACAAAGTTGACTATCCCGTGTAACATGTCCCCCCACCTAAAATCCTTGTTCATCTCAAGTAAGAGGGAGAATGTGACTTTTACAATTACAAAAATTTTAGAGAGTGAGATTACAAAATTTTGCAGAAGTTAGAGAAAAACAATGAGGCCAATCATTTAGTTGGATCTGTTATGTTTTCTATTAAGGTTATTGGATATTTTGTTAGATATGTTGTTGGCTTTGCTTGTATGGGTTCTATTTGTTCCATCGACTGCTCTGGATTTTTGGATATAACATGCTCCCACCAAGAAACTCAACAAGTACCCTTACATGGTTGAGGAATGAGATTCCCTACATTGTGAATCCACATTAGGTAACATGGGTTCTAGAGATGGGAGACATTTAATACCAAGTTTTAGCATCCACACCCACACTGCTCCCCATGAGATAGAAACCCAGATGTATTGGAGGTTTGAGAGAATTGTTGTGTCATGTACATGGATTCTCCGACCACTTGTTGCATCCAAAAATAAATATTTTTTCTATGATAGTATGGGCCTATCTAGTCGTTGGTAAATCCTTTTAGGCCTTGTTATCACACAATTTTTACTTGTCACAAAGAGAAAGGCTAAAGGAGGGAAAATTGGCGTAACATGAGGTGGTCCTATCATTGTCACCTTAATAAGACACCTCTTTCTATTTAGGGATGATAGCCCAGGGGAGACGTCCCCGATGACCTGGGGATTTGAGAAGGCAAAGGTTGAAGTATCAAGAAATATATCCCCTCTCACAAGTCACACCGATCAGAAAGTCCCAAAGTTTTAGCAAATGAAGCAATGATATGCTTCAGTGTACCTGCCCATAACGAAGCAACACGAAAACATTAGTTTTTGCAAGTACAATTTGATGTTAGTGCTTCATAAAACCTTGGGCTTGTCAATGAAAGAAATAAGTTGATACAAGATGAAGCAAACATAAATTCTATAACAACAATGTATACAAGATGATAGCTTCACAATCAATTCCTTGAATAAGCTTCAAAATGACCCAAAATGATAATCCAACAATAGAAATATACTAGCACTTGTCAGAAGCTAATGAGGCAATGTAAAAATCAACTTTTGCAATTTCTTTTAAGAGATTTTACTGCTGTAATAATTGGCTGTAGGTTACTTTTGTATCATAAGCAAGAAGGTTAGTGAATCTATCTAATCTAGGGTTAGGAAAGGTTAGTAAATAGCTTGAGGTAAAAGTTTTAAGGGTTGTTCTCATCAATCAATCAAATAGAAGGTCTAGATCAATGTTTTTAGGGCTAATGGAGTCACTTTTTGCAGCAACAATATTGAAGGAATCAAATAATAATGTGTGATCTAAGGCCAAAGAGGGATGATGGTTGAGGTGCTGGTAACCCAAGGCCTCAATCAACAATCCCTAGAAGAAAAACAATTACTAGGATGTAGGTAACCCTAGGCCCTAGCGATTTTCCTTCTTCTTTAGCTCAAGCTTGAAGTAAATAATGGCTTGATGAAGCAAATGATGCTAGAGTGCTACAATGGTAGGGATATTGCACAATGCTTTAAAAAGGTAGGATTTCTAGCACAGTCTAGTAGGTGAAAAGCTATTAAGACAAGGATAATAACATGTGCTTGATCTCCTAGGTTTTTAAGCTAGCAATTTCATAATCTTGGAAAAAATGCAAAGTAAATGTACCATAACCATTCAAAGTAAAGAAGAATTTCAGAAATTCACTTACATTCACCAAGAATAATCTAGCAATTAGCCTAGTTGAAGACTTTCCACCAAGAAAAATGCCAAAAACACCAATATAAGCTCTCTCCAAGAGTTGTGCACCACTTAATTTCAGCCAAAGAGCCTTAAAGGAGCTGAATTTCAGACCTCACTTAGTGAGTGAAATAATGATGATAAAATACAAGGGGAAAATCCCCTATTTATACAATGAAAATGACCTTTAATTACAAAATTAGGTAAAAAAGGCCGACATGGCCAGTTTACGTGAGAAATCCAATTTTACATAAAATTATCCAATAAAACCATAATTTTGGCTTTTTAGGGTGACGCCATGCCCCTTCTAGGGTGACGTTAGCCTCTTTGCTGGAACATTAACCCTCCAAGTGGAACATTGGGGCTCAAAACCCCTCAGGAACTGCCACACGTGCCAACCCAAACCATCCTCAAGATGGACACCTCAATTAGGTGACATCAAGGGCCTTCAAGGGACAACATCATGGTGGGAGGGAAAGACCCCCCTGGGTCCAGGCCTGGCAGGTTGTCTCTGGTGGAACATCCTCCTCTCTCTCTGACGCAAGCCTCTGTTATATGTCTGCCCCTGGCTAGGGTCTCAACATCCATCTGGTGGGATTTTATCCCTATGGACGCCCGAGCTAATCATCTCCCCATATGTACCTGTCTGTTGGGTGTGGCCCTGCAACAATAATAAGTACGCCCTCCATGGGCTCATAAGTCACAGGGATTATAGCAATGTCAATCACATCGAATAATCAAATTTCCCAAACATGTGCATAAAACCCTCCTTTTCCCAGACAAGTGCTCAAAGACGTTATGTTATTCTACAAGTCGGGTTTGGGGAGGATCTCAGGATGTCCTATTGGGATAATTATCCTTAAGTGTGGGGCGTCCTTGGGTGAAGACCAATCTAGGTCATGTAAGTGCATGAGATGGCATGGGGATGTTTGGGCAAGGGGTGTAGTGATGGCATGGAAATGTAGGGCTTGCCTGTGGGTGCCTCTGAAGAGGGTGAGATGCACCTTGTTCTGGATGAAAATGTTTCCTAGCCCATTCAATGCCTTTTTTATCTTTGTTTTATTGATTTTTATTTCAAGAGAATAGCTGGGGGACACTACCTTGGCGTGGTATCCAGTGGTGACAGTGCTACCCACAAGCATTTCATGGATATGAGAAGGTTGGCTCATGATGAGACCCCCTTTCTCTTGGCTATGATACCAAGATTCACTACCCTGGCGTGGTGACCAGCTAAATGGTAGTGTCATACCACTACATGCCCATGGACCTAATAGGCTGGCTCGTGATGAGACCCCCTATCCTTCAAATAGGTCTTGAGTTTATTTTATTTTATGGGTCCCTCCTTTTTCTTATTGAGAAGCCTTTTATTTCTTTCTCGGGGATCCTTGGGCGAAGCATATGAAGGTTTTCTTCTTTTGGATTTTATATTTTTCCAGCTACTTTTACCCTCTGGGCCTTTAGCCCCTTCTTCCCACAAGGCAAGGTACAACCCTTAACTATCTCAGCAAACCTAATGCCCAAACCAATGCAGGGGATAGATGAGTGGGAAGATGATGAAAAGTGATAAGTATGGTGGGAATGGATAATGGCCTTTCATGAACCCACCCAGTAGCAATTCAATCCTAAGGGATCCAACTTGCTAGGGAATTCTATGACCCCCCCCAGGTATGGACAAGTCAAAAGGCATAAAGTCCAAGCACACATCATAAAGAAAAAGAGAATTAAATGCACATATTAAAATGTTTTGAGAATCATAGTGACACATACCATGATACCCAAACTCATTAGCTCATGGAGAAAGGCCCACTGCTGCTTCAAGACCGAGTTGATGGGATGGATGTTGCTGCTGCTTACAAGATGGAGGCACTGAAGAAGAAGGATGGGCCCTCTAGGGACAGACTCAAGTCAATATGGCTCTTGGTACTCCACGTCTAGGACCTGTGGGCCTTGAGACATAATCTCCTTAGTTATCCCTAGGCTAGGGGATAACATTTGGCTCCAACTCGAGGACATGTGCTCACCGTAGAGTGCATGAGAACCTCTACATCTCTAGCATGACCAGTGGCCTGCTAGATCTCAACAAAATTTATTAGTAATCATCTGGGGTGGTGATATCACCCCTGGCTCATATATGATATAATTCAATGAAAAGTAAGAAAACATATATATAAATGAAAATACAACTATTCTAGCATGAAATTCAGATGGTATATTCAATAAATGCAAATGCTTACCTACTTACCTGTACTCACCTGTCGATTGAATGCTAGGTGTAGTCAAATATACAATGGAACCATCCTAGAAATGTTTCATAATACCTACCTCTGTGCTTCATCATAAACCAAAACAATGATAAGTCAAGCACAAAAATAACATGATTTAGAAAATGTATTGTATCATTGGAAATCGTAAAGTCTAGCTCATGGAGGTGGGTGGGAGGGACAAAATGGTGCCAAGTCATACTCTCAGAAAAGTGCTCAATCCATCTCAGAAAGGGATCAGGAAAAGTCAAAGGTTCAATAGAATGACTCATAGAGTCTGAAGGTTGGCTACCTCAGACGTCTTCACAATCTGAGGCCTGGGAAGGGACTATCAATAATCTAGAGGACGACTGACAATTTCTTAAGGGGAAGTTGGAAGACTGTGATAATAAGCTTCTTCTAAAGGTACTCAACCTTCCCCTAAATTCTAAAAGGAGGTTTTGTCCTACATAAGACTTGGGATAAGGTACATGTTTCCAAACCATACCCTCAGTGACATAGCGAGGTAAAGTAATCAAAGGGAGGTGGAGAATATTATCACAAGCATCCTGCTTCAGGCAAGCAATTTCCTCACTCTTATCAAGATCTGAGCACAATGATGGTTGATAATTTTCTTCAGAGAATAAATCCAAGTGCTCAAAGGAACAATCATCAAAGTCCTCAAGGTATGACCGAAAATTATTAGGAGAGCATAGCATTAGGTCATCCTTGGGTGTCTGAAATTTTTTTGTAATCATGTCATGTCCTTGTTTCCAAATGTCAAATTTATTAGTAACTTCATGTGATAATGGTAAAGGAAACTTTTGGACATGACCCTCAATGTCGTAAATGGGATCCCCATCATATCCAATCACATCCCAATTATGCTTCCCGACATGTATGAATTCTTCAATATTATCAACAAATTCATCATCTTCATCATATCATGAAGGGGTAAAAACATCCAACACTTCTTCACTTTCCACATCATAAGATAAAGAATCATTAAAAATTTGGAAAGGGAAATAACTCACCTTGCTTACTTCTTCGTGTGCATGAGCTTCAAATATTTGGATAACTTCATCAAATGGAAGACATGTTTCTACATCTTCAACTTTATAACATAGAGGATCTAGCTTGTTCAAGGGTTCCATTTCTTCTTCATTCTCTGAATCATAGAATAAGGCATTATAAAAAACTTGAAAAGGAAAGTGACCAACATCATCCTCTTCTTCTTGTGCAGGAAATATGGGATTTTGGATGGCTTCATCAGAGGGAGGAACGCACATCAATGCCTCATCATTATGTTTGATATCTTCAGGCTCTCGCTCTTCAATCAAGTCTTCATCCTCCTTGTAAGAAGAATGAGTAATACCCTGATCTTCCTCATGGGATTGGAAGACCTCATTAGGATCCTTCTCCTCAAACTATTATTGGTGGATGATTTGTTTCCCTTCTTCTCGGAAATTATCAGTAAAGGTCCGAAGGGAAACTAATCTCTCCAAACTAAGAGCATTTGGGGTAAAGAGGTGTCATTCATTGGACAAGGAGTTATTTTCCTTGATTTCTCTAGCCATGTTATGAGCTTCATGGAGTGTTTTTGGCCCCTTTTTATTGAGGAGAAACCCTAAATTCACTAGGAGTGCATTGGTATATAGGTAAACGAGGTATATGTCTTTAGGACGATGGTTTTTATGAATTTTCCATAGGAATTTTTCAAACCTATCCTGGAATTCCCTAATCATCTCATTCTTAGTTTGTTTTATATACTTGAGTATTTTTAGTAGCATTTGGATATATTCTAATTTAATACCCCATCTCTTGAGAAAGGTCTCTTCTAATTGGTCCATAGATGTGATGCTAGAATCAGGGAGATCATTATACCATTTCCTAGCATCACTATGAAGAGTGGCAGATAAAAGTTTCATTACCAAATATTCAGCATCATCACTGATAGGGAGGAGTTGAAAGAAAGCCCACAAATTATCCATGTGATTGTCGACTTTAGCCCCATCACAACCAGTGAATCTAGGGAGCCTTTTTTCGTACCTCGGGGGCATTTGTCGAGGATATATCGAGACTTTACTCATGTCTAAGGGTTTAAAATTACTTGGGTCCCATTGAGAAGCCATGGTTGGCTTTGTCATTAGTGGAGTCACTAGATAATCCTTCTAGGGATCATCAAAAAGAAAAGAGGGGATCATCCTCAGTGGAGTCGCCAGGTAAGCTTTGCACAGTAAAGGATTTTGAGGAAAGGCTTACCGAAAAGTGTCGTCTTTGAGGATAATTGACTTAGTGTTCTCTGACAATGACGCCAAAATGTTATTTCTCAATTTGTACTTGTCCCAAAGAGAAAGGATAAAGGAGGGAAAATTTGTGTAATAGTAGGTTGTCCTATCACTATCACCTTAATAAGATACCTCTTTCTATTTAGGGATGATAGCTCAGGGGAGACGTCCCGGGTGACCTCGGGGTTTGAGAAGGAAAAGGTTGAAGTATCAAGAAAGATATCCCCTCTCACAAGTCACACCGATCAGAAAGTCCCAAAGTTTTACCAAATGAAGCAATGATATGCTTGAGTGTACCTGCACAGAAAAAAGCAACAAGAAAACACTGTTTTTTGCAAGTACAATTAGTGGTTCATAAAACCTTGGGCTTGTCAATGAAAGAAATAAGTTGATACAAGATGAAGCAAGCAAAAATTATATAACAACAATGTATACAAGACGATAGCTTCACAATCAATGCCTTGAATAAGCTTCAAAATGACCCAAAATGATAATCCAACAATAACAATAGCAACATTCCCCTCCCCCTACATTTTTCATCGTCCTCAGTGTACATCACAATACTTGACAACTTTGCAATTTAATGACTTCTGTAGCAATTCCAACTAGAAATCTCTCATTCCCCTCAACCTCCAAAACCCAAGGAAGTTTACTCCCTTCTCTGCATCACAATCCCTCAAGTTGTCCCACTTCCCTTCTAGGGCTCCAACACAGGTTGAATAGGAAGTCTCAGAGTTGTGGCTTTAGGAATTCTAGCTGCCAAAATGGAGTCTTTGTACACTTATATACAAATGTACATTCATATTTATTTGAAATTTGCAAAAGGATGTGGGTACTCCTTCTGCATGGAATCCTCATGCTCCCATGTGGCATCTTCAGGACCATAGCAGGTCCACTGGACTTTTACCATGCCGATGGCTCACTTTCTTAGTACTTTGACTTTCTAGTCTAGGATGCGCACTAGCTCCACTCGAAATTCCCCTTCATTCTCCACCTGGATCACAGTCTAATTAATCACGTGGTTAGGATCAAACAAAAACTACTTTAATAAAGACACATGAAACACATTATGAATTATCATGGATGTAGGAAATGTAAGAATGTATGGAACTAGGCCTATTCTCCCCAGAACTTCAAATGACCCACAATATCTGGCTGCCAATTTTAGGTATCTTCCCAATCTCAACGAGCTCCTTTTAGCCTTTAATTTTAAAAGCACATTCTTTCCCACTCTGAATTCCTTGTGTATGCTTCCTTTTTCAACATAACTCTTTTTCCTATCTTGTGCAACCTTTAAATTCTGCATGATCTTTACCATATGCTCTTCCATTTCCCTTAGTAGTTTTGGCCCAATAACGACTATGTTTGCAAAGTTATCCCAACTCACTGACATGTTGCATTTTTTGCCATACAAGGATTTTAATGAGCTCATCTTCAATGATGCTCGATACCCATTGTTGTATGCAAACTAAATTGAATGAAGATAGTCTTCCCACTTCGAAGGCGTGTCCATGACATACATTCTAAGCATATCTTTAATTATTTGGTTGAAAATCTTTGTTTTCCCATTTGAATCTAGATGATATGATGTGTTGAAATTCAAATTTATCCTAAATCCTTTAAACAATCCTTTCCAAAAATTGGATGTGAATTTGAGATCTTTGTCGGACACTATTTCCTTAGGCACCCCATGTAGCATGGCAATTTCTTTCATATAAATTTCTGCAATGCTGGCTGCCTTGTGAGTCATCTTGACTGGAATAAAATGTGAAGCCTTTGTAAGCTTGTCCACCACTACCATGATGGAATCATGTTGCCTTGTTGTTTTGGGCAGTTTAGTGATGAAATTTATTGTAGCTACTTCCATTTCTATTTAGTAATGGGCAATGACCATAACATTGTTGTTGGATTCCTGTGCTCAACCTTTACCTTCTGACATTCCATACATCTGGTTATATTATCAACCACATCTTTTTTCATTCCAGGAAAAAAATATTGGCCTCTTGTAGTTGTAATTGTCTTCTAGTTCCCTGGATGTTTAGCGTACAATACATTGTGCATTTCTTTCAACACTAAATTTCTCAACTCTGGAGAATTAGGAACATAAACTTTGTTCTTGTACAAGAGGATCCCATCCTCTTCCAACCCATAGTATTTAAATTTTAGATGTACATTTCCATATTGTAAGCCTTCTTTAACTTTCATATAATTTCCACTTCCAAAATTCTGCTTTTAAAATCTGAACTATACATACTAATGGTTGTAGCATGCATTTCATGCACCCTCCTGTAGAATTCACTAGCTACTTTGCTCTCCTTTCCCTTGATGTGCTTGATTTCAAAGTCACATTCGTTGAGAAATTTCAACCATCTAGTTTTTCTACCATTTAGTGTTGGCTACTCAAACAAGTATTTTAGACCACTGTGGTTTGTCGTCGGCTCAAATTTTCTTCCGGCCATGAGATAATGCCTCCAGATTCTCAGTGCATGAGCAATAACTGCAAGCTCCAAGTCACAATTAGCATAGTGTCTTTAATTCTCTTTAAGCTTCCTTAATTCATAGAAAATGACATGCCCATTTTGGTAAGGACTCCACCAAGTCCTTCTTTACATGCATCTATGCACACAACAAAATCCTCATCTGGATCTATAATCTTCAAAATTGGTGCACTAGTTAATAATTCCTTGAAAGTGTTGGAAATTATCTTCACACTTGGCAGTGCATTCAAATCTCACCTCTTTCTTTTGCAATGAAGAGATTGGATGTGAAATCTTGGAGAAACCTTTGATGAATCTCTTGTAGTAACCAACCAACCCCATGAAATATCTGACCTTTGAAATGTTCTTTGGTGCTAACCATTTTTTGATTGCCTTAGTTTTTTTGGAGTCTACTGCTTTGCCCTCTTCTACTATACTTTGTCCTAAATAGTGGATCTTCCTATGATAGAAGATGCACTTGCTCAACTTTTCATACAATTGGTGTTTTCTCAACACCTATAACACCATCATAAAATGTTGTTCACTCTCCTCCTTTGTCTTGGAGTAGATAATAATATCATCCAAGAAAACAATACCAAATTTGTCTAGGTAATCTCTAAACACTCCATTCATTAGACACATAAAAGTGGCTAGCGCATTTTTCAACCCAAATGGCACTAATACAAACTCATAATGGCCATACCTTGTCTAAAAGGTTGTCTTGTTAGTATCTTCTTCTCTGATTCTCACCTGATGGTATCTTGACCTTGAGTTAATATTGGAAAATATATTTGCTCCTTTCAGTTAATAAAAAAGATCATTGATCCTTGGCAGATGATACTTGTTCTTTATAGTAATATTATTCAACTATATGAAGTCAATATACAACCTCAGAGTTCCATCATTTTCTTCACAAAAAACACCGGGGCACCCCAAGGTGAAACATTTGGGTGTATGTGCCCCTTCTTCAACAAATCCTCTAGTTGCATTTGAAACTCTTTTAGCTCTAGTGTGCTCATTATGTAGGGAGTCTTGGACACTAGGGAAACTCCAGACACAAAGTCAATAGAGAAGTCAATGTCTATTTTTGGTGGCAATCCTAGAAATTTCCCAAACACATCTTCATATTCTTTCAAGACTGGATAATCTTCAATATTTGGTACTTTATCCTTCACTGGCTCTTCCATATGTGTTGCATATACTTGACACTCTTTCCTAAAACTACTTTTTAGATGCAACGCTGAAATATCTCTAATGGATATAGGTCCTGGAATACCTCAAATTGTCTTGTATATCCCTTCCTCATCAAGGCATGTGAAAGCCTTGTTTTAGCAGTCTAGGACAACATGATGCTCATCTGACCAATTCATACCAATCAAGCAATCATATAAACAAAGTGGTATGATGTTCATGTTTTCCTTAGTGCTGACTCCATTCATGTTCATTGGAAAATCCTTGAGAAGCTCATTGATTTTTCTCTTGGTTCTAGTGGCTAGTTGTACCAACCAAGACTTTTCATGCTTACATCTCTTCAATTTAAATATGTCAACCAAATTAGGATTTATATAGCTATGAATAGCTTCAAAATAAATCAAAATATCTATGGGTTGATTATCAATCTTACCTTCCACCTCAATCATGTGGTATTGATAGTCTCGTCATCTATTGTCCAAGGTTGCATAAATCCTTGGCACAGTACTCCTACCCATGTATTCCACTGTATCCTCCTTTTGGATTTTGTGAACAATCTCATCCTTTCTCCCTTGTGAAGACAATCTTTATACATGTGGTTCCCCTCACATCCCCAACACTTAATGGGATGCTATCTTGGCCTCTTTCCCAATGAATTTATTGTCCTATGTTCACCTTGTGCTCGCTTCCCTTGCTAATATGACTATGCGTTGTTCCTGAAGAAAGGTGGCTTGAATCCTTTCTTCCTTTGGTCCATCTTTCTTTTCTTCTTGTCATCCCATGATTTTCTAAAAGCTGGCCGTACCTTGTTCTACACATACAAACATTTATCTTTCCTTATGGATTCCTCCAAGGCCTTGGGCTCATCAAATAGAATTTTATCCTTATAGAATGATGGCAGACCACTCAAAAACATCTGAATTTTAACCTTCTCATCCCTGATGAAATCCACATACCTCAACAAATCCAAGAATTTCCTCTCAAACTCCTCCATAGTCATGATTCCTAGCTCGACCTCAAAGAATTCTTGCATTTTCTTGTCATAAGAGTGTTCTGACAAGTACTACTACTAGAATTATTTCTTGAACTTCTTCCAAGAAATTTTCTTCTCATCAACATGCCTAACTTGATTCAGCTGGTGACACCACATGGACGCTCTCCATTGAAGATGATATATGACAGTCCTTGGTTCCAAATTTGATGAATAATTATGCAACTGAAAATATTTTCTCATGCTCAACAACTAGGATTCAACATCTTCACCCTTCCTAATCTCTCCAACTCTAGTCTCCTCCTCTAATGTTTGACATAGGACACACTTAGTATACTCTCTGATCCTGAAAACGCATGTTCTCTTCTAGTTGAATGTCTGAGTGAATGATTATGTCTACTAGTACTTCTTGAATTCCTATATCCCTTGTGGTTATTCCTCCTATCATGAGATTTGTATGTTGTTGCATGTCTTGCACTAGATGCATCTTTTGTACCAAAATATTCATTGATTTGTCTTTGCAAATTATTCAAACTCTATAGAAACTGAGTATTAATGTGGTTATGATACTCCTTAGCTCTTATCATCCTTTAATTATCTTCTTTGTAGCTCTGCACTTCCATCTGCAAGATCTTCATGCTCTCAACCAACTCTATAGGATTCACCTTGCTTCTATGTCCATTGGACTATGTTTCTGCAATGCTTAGGCTTATATGTAACCCACTGATTTCATCTTCATGGTTGTAAGAACCTTGTGCATTATCCATCTCTCTAGTCCTCATTTCTAGACTTGATATGTTCTACCTGTACCCCTCATTCTGCAAAAATGCGCATGCAACAATTATTGTTAGATATTATGCATATTGAATTTTTTTCATTAATTAGGTTACATATTCTTATTCATCTCAATCTATGAAGAATACTGATGTACTAATATAGATTCAGAGCCTTTAGATGTAGTCTCCTTTGAATTAGCTTTCCACTTATTGTAATTGTGCCTCATTCTAGGTTCTAAGATAAAAGTTATGGCTTTCTGAATTTTCCACTTCTACTCGATTGTGCCCATTTTCATTGGTGCCATCTAACTGAGAGGCTATCTTTTTCCAGTGATAGAGAAAAATATGTTAGGAACCAATAATTTTTTTATATTGGGCGCTAATAGTATCCCTGATTATGAGTATATAGAAACTTCCAAATTGGTAATATAATGCTCCCTTCAAATTCTATACCAATATGGATTTACCAACTGTCATTTTTATGTTTATTCTAGACTTAGAATTAGCAAAAGATTATATCTCCCAAATGGAGCAAAATAGGGAAATTTTTAGTAAGACAAAGTTGTCTAGCTTGTTGAGGAGGTTAAATGTTGAGTTAATAATTTTTTCCATATTTGCGATTTGTGGTCCCTTTTCCTCCTCTGAAGATCTCAATAATCCCCAAAAAGTGGCCAGGAATAATGGATTTTGGCATGTTTATGCACTCGTATCCCAAACACCTTGGAATCTGGCCAAAATATCCATTGGGTTTCACCATGTCCGCTTCCTTGGCTCACTACAAAATTTTAATTAGCAACGGGGCCTTTGTCAAGTAGTACCACCTTATTCTTGAAAAACCACTAATTTACATTTTTTGGAAATTTAGAGCAGAATTGGTTAGTGACTCTAACTGACACTTTTGTAGTCCTCCTTAGTGGGGACATGCCCTTAAAATGTCATCTGGTTATAAATTTTTCTACTCTTGTTATAGCCAAAACAATATTTTGGCTCCATATTTATTGTGTGTGTGTGTATTTTTCATCTTTCTCTTCACTGATGTGGCATGTCACCTTCCTCTCTTATTTTTTTTCCTCAACAAGATTTTCTTCCATTCCTTATTGTGTCGCACCATTTTATTTTCTCACGACAATAGGGAATTTTCTCCACCTTTGTCACATTGCCGCAAAGTTCTCTTCTTTGTAGTAACATTTCTTTATTACAAGTAGAGTTTTTTTTGATGCAATATGTTGCTTGGATCGAAATATTTTTATCACACACAATTTTTTTTTTGATGTGACATGTCGCATCACCAAAACTTGTCTTCTTATAGTATCACACTCCCCAAACTTTCTCCATCTGCGGTGTGTTGCATAACACTAAAATCATTTCTCGCGATAACTTTTTGTTTCTTTCCTTTATCTCATCACTACAAATTTTCTCCGTTGTGGTGTATCGCACCAATCATTTTTATGATGCAATACACTGCATCGCACCAACAATATTATTGTGTGACACACAATAATTCCTCAAAATTCCTCAAAAAATTCTAATTCTTCTTTGTCTTGGAGTATCTTTCACACTTCAAAAAACTATATTCTTTGTGACGTATCACACGTTAAAATTTTACGGTGCGATATGTCACACCCTTTGAACTTTTCTTTATCGCGATAATGCTCTTTTCTTCATCGCATCTCCTGAAACTTATTCTTGTGCGGTGTATCGTACCAAAATTATTTTGGTGCGATACATTACACCGCCCCATTTTTTTTTTTTTTTTTGCAATATGCATTTTTTTCTCAAAATTTTCCTAAGTCTCGAGTCCACTTCCTTTCTATAACATTGTGTCACATGAAAATTATTTTCATGTGATATACGTTGTATTGCATGACAAATATTTTCATGTGATACACAATTTTCTCAAATTTTTTTTAAGTAAAAAATCTTCGTTCCTCCTTTATGGTGTATTACACCAAAAATATTTAGGTGTAATACATCACATCACAACAAAATTATTTTTATGCAATATATGAACTTCTTCAAACTTTCAAGAATTTTTTCTATTTTTTTAGCCCATCTTTTTGGGCGAGAGTGATGTATCACATGATAAATATTTTCATGCAATATACACTACATTGCATGAAAAATATTTTCATGCAATACACATAAAATTTTTCCGAAATTTTGAGTTTTTGGTTGTCGCAGAACCTAATGACTCGACGTTATGAGACAAGTTCGACCACTCAGATACCAAATTGACCCCCACACTAGATAACTCTATACAAAATCAAAATTTGGGTTTTTTTCCCATTTTAAGACAAGAAACTCTATTGTTCTCCATCATACCCATACATGCCTAGTGTTGCAACCATGGATTTGATACCACACTATAGCATACCTACTACTAAACCTAGCAAACTAATCCGATACCAATCTATTTTAGATGTGTGCAACATGCAAAAAACACTCATGAAACTACCAACATTTTAAAATTCATAAATGAAAATTATTTAACTATACATAATATCAATTAAACACATAAACACATGTTAAAATGCAACAATAAAACACATCAATTAACAATAAATAAAAGTAGAGATAAGAAAACTCATCTTATGAGAAATTACACAACTGGCTGCAAACGATAGATGTTCCACCCAACCATAGAACTTGCTGCTCCATCTCTCTCAGAAGCAGGTCACCCCTGAGTTAGGGCTATGCATCCACAAGAAGGATGGCTCTTATGGATAGCTATTATCCACTAAAAAACCCAATACCCAACAAGATAACTCCTACAAAAGTTGCAATCCACCAACTCTCTTTCCCCTCAATCTGTACAACCCAAGGAATGGGATCGCCTTCTGTGCTACACATTCCCCTCAGGCCGTGCCACTTCCCTCTAGGGCTCTAATACAAGTGGGCCATGAAATGTCTCAATTGGGGACTCTAGGAATCTCAACTGTAACATGAGTTCTCATTGCAACAATCTCCCATGCTCTGGAGCAATTTCCTCCACAAACATTTCACTTATATTCCTAACCACCTAATTTTCCATGCATTTTCTAGCTCCAACAGGTTGTCTTCAATACCCACTATGGCTGTCTCTCCTTTTTCCAGCACCCCACTCTCTTTTCCTCTCTTCTATCCAACTGTAAAAGCTTCCTTCTCCCTCTATTCAAATTTCATTTTCTTCTTCTCCATGCATGTTGACTGTCACATTTCCCCAAATAGACTATACCCAACTCATGCTCTAATAACTATGTGAAATGACTCTTTCACCCACTTTTTACATGCATGTACTTTTGCCCATTCTTCAATAACTAGGTGAGATTACTTTTCCCACCAACCTCTTACATGCACCCAACGATTGGTTTGATAAGTCAAAGGAGATAAATATTAATAATAAAATGATTTAGAAACGTTGCTTGGGTTTATTAGGCATGTGGAATTTCCCCTTGGAACCTTCTTTAGCCCCCATGACTTTTCCCTTATCCATCTGCAGTCGGTGATGTATTGTATTTTGTTATTTTTTATATACAATGTTGACATATTAAATTGCTTGGCCTGCAACAATTCCTCGTAGTTACAAATATACATTGCTAATCTAGGGGTTAAAAACTGGGGTGTTACATATTCTTCTTCTTACCTACCGATGGTGTTTTTGTTTATCTTCATATTGTTGGGGATAAGCTAGACCACTCAATTATTTAATTTATCAACTTAGGGTCATCTAGGCTTGCGAGGCACCATATGCAGTATACACAGGGCAAGGTTATGTTTTGACTGATATGATATGTTGAGAGAATTAAGGCTGAGTTTACAAGAAGTGAAAATGTAAAGTAAATCTATACTATCTCAAATCCAAGTTAACATCCAAAACTTAAGAAAGAATCTTATTACTTCTTAGATTCAAGCTTAATTGGTGACACCACATATGCCAAAACCATTAAGAATTAAAACTTATGCTTCTGACATTTTAGCTCTGACATATTAAACTCAAACCCAAGAGTAATTTGATTATGTAGCACACTGATTCTACAACAAATGTAATCTATAGAAAATAAAATGAATAACAGTGGAAAGTAAATGATAACTAAAACAAATGTAGAAAAGAAATAAAACACTGTACAACCATATGTGTTATCACATAACCATACCTCGAGTGCCCCCCTCAAGGAGTGGCATGGGCATTATCTATGTAATCACCCAAATAGATTCAACTCACGACCATGCACAACAATATTGTATTCAACATATGAAATTTAAAAGAAGTTTTTGTAGAGTAATACTTGTCTACACACACATGTTACCCATCCTTTAGAGGGCGACTTAATATTTATATGAAAATAGAGCATCTTCTCACTCTAGAAATGGAGTGGCAGGAACCCTCCAATTCGAGGCATATATTTTTTTCAGTTCAACAACTAATAAATTGATGCGATCTCTGGTTGGATCGCCCACACCAAATCTATTTAAGATAAAACAACTTGCTACTGTCTCAACCCATTGAAGCATTGAATGACTTTTGTACTTGGAAGCCACTGCGTGCTGGATCATTGCGTTCAAAGGCTGTTGCAATGACATCTTTGGTTAATTTTGTTGCCATGAGTTGGTTGAGTGATGCCCTTTTCGGTACTCGGCTTGGCCATGTGCCCATGTATCTTGCGCGGGAGCTGGATCACGCTGGTGCAAAACCTTGAAACCTCTCGATCCTGGAATATGCTTGGCATCAAAACCCCTATGATGACCTGGAATATATGCCTCAAATATAAGGTCAACAATGTTTATTGAATTTAAACTTGAAAATGCGTCCTGGTCTACTCTTAACAATGCAAGTAATCCTAACACACCCTAAATTAATCATGCAATAAACAAAAAGAGGAAAATGTTGGACCATGGTTACCTTTGAGAAGACTTTTTAATGAGGATAGATAATGACTCTAGTTGTCACATAAGAGGTAAACTTGACAAGAGTTTAATAGGTCAAAAAGGGTATTCAATTTCCAAAAAGATGTCAAAATGATGTCTCATCAACTTCCCCCAATTTCTTTGGTTGCATGTTCCTTATGCAACCCCAACTATTCCTACTTTGGTATGCCTACGTGAATATCCCCCAGTTGAAAGTGGGGTGCCCATATTCTCCTAGTTCATAATATCCCATGGTTTTATCAACTTATGTTCAATATGTCAACTTGTCCTCCTCCACCCATTTTTTAGGTTCAGCAGCTTGGAAACCAAATAATAGGGTAGTGGAACCTTAGCCCAATCCATCTGGCTCCATGTATCAACACTGAATTAACATAAAATGATGCTCGATTAAGGGATAAACTAAAATAGGGGAATCCAATTGGGTTTCTCTTCCTCAAGTAGTTTAGGAGTCCCTCCCACACATCATGAGAGACCAATAATTACTATAGGGAATGTTCTCTGCTGACTTCTTGATAGTCTATAATAACACATTTCTGATGATATCTAATTGTTATAACATCACCGAGGTCTCCTTTCAATCTTTGGTAGTCGTCCATGATCACATTTTTCAAGGGATATTCATCCTTCACCATCATTCTTGCTTCTGATTCGATCTCGATGTAGAAATCAATGGATTTCTTCCATTTGATGTGGTTGAGGATGTATAAGAAAAAGCTCGCAATTGGATGTTCCCTACCTAGGGATTGGGGTTCTAGTGGACATTGTCTTGAAGAAGAAAATTGAACATGTAAAACTCACACAACAAATTTTGATCCTTAGTCTCAATAAAGAAGAACATGTCAATAAAATACTAAGGCTACCTTACCTCGTGTACCTTCCCTGCTGCCAATTGTCTCAATTTGAAGGAGGTCCACTGATCATGTAAAAATATGGAATAGACCCTAGAAGGGGTTCGACCAGAGACCACTTCCACTGCCAGTTCACATGTCTGCTTCTCACATTCTAGGCTTGTGATAATTGGTCTTTATACTCCTCGATATTTTCCCTCCATTTCTCTTCTTGGGTAAGACCCATGGAAAACCATTTTCGTTTTAACTACTCAATAATTCGACAATGGATTTATTGGTTAATAATACTGAGGTCGAAGAGCCCGTCCTTATTCCTCCATTATAGAAGATTTGAATTCAATTGTATGAATGCATAAGTGTTGGTCACGATACCATCAATGATATGGTTGACCACCTTGCAAACATCCTTCATTCATTCTTCTAAGTAAGAATTTACTCTAGGTTCTGAAACTTCCTCACGGCCAATAACATCCAACATGGTTCCTATATTACTTGGAATTTTGGGCTTGCTTTTCTCAAGTTTTATCTTAAGTTTTCGATTCTGCAACCTCAATTTCTTGTTTTCTTTTAATAAAACTTGATAACTTGGGTTGTGGAAGTGAAATGACTTAGAGATTGGATGAGGCTTACCTTTCCTGGTCTCAACTTTTCTTCTCTTTCTTGGCTTTGCTGAGTCTGGTCCTCGAACAAATTTTTTGGGTTGGAACTCTTCAACCATATCATTTGTGTATTGGACTTGTTGCATTGGCAACAATGACTGAGATGTTTCTAATGGGATATCCTGTGGTGACAAGGGTTTTTGAGATGATAAACCTCTGAGTTCTTCTTCTAATTACTCCTCCTCTTGACTTGTGGCTTGGTCATATTTCTCACATGGGTCTTCAGAATGCTCTTTGTCACTGGGAAAGTCTTGTTAGTGATCAAGAGAGGATACTTCTCGATCCATTGCATCTTTGAAATTATTTGTATCCCCATGCTCTAATGATAATATCGTAGCAACATCTATCATAGGCCTTGCGAACTCCTTTTCTCCTGAAGCCTTTGGTTACTTTGAGACTCTCGTTCCATAATGGTGGCTTGATTTTGTAGCAGGCCTTGAGGTCGAGGTTGGAACAGGTGCATGTCACTGATTCTGAGCTGATTGACTTTTTGGTGGAAGAACCATAGCAAGGGGTTTGGTATTGATTCCTCTAGAGAACACATCCCATGGAATGCCGAGTTTGTCGAGTTCAACTGAAATTAACTTTTTGATAAGACCTTGATGATATAGCCCCGACTCAGGGTTTTGCCTCTTCCTCACATTTGCAGCCATTTTAGTCAAGATTTTAGGTAAACAAAAAGGCATGTTGAGAGGCTTTTCCTCCATGAGGTGCATTAGAATTTTGATGTGATAATGATATGCCATGCTAAAACTGCCTTCGCATATAATACATTTTTGTACAAAAAAACAACTTTTCTACATGGAGGCAATAATGCATCTCGTCGAATTCCTCGCCCGAGATCTGGAAATGGGGAGGGTTCCTCAAGGAATTGAGCCCAACTATCATTTGGTATCTTAAAATTCTCGGACCACCTTTCTCCCTGTTATGGAATTCCTATGACCATACTGATGAAATCCCCTAAAACTATTATTGTTAATTGTCATACTAGAGCCCGATTCTCTTTAAAGGTTTTGTTGAATGCTAGGGCAATGCTTGCATCCGAGCCTTGGAATATTTCTAGGAATGGGATCCAACCTAATCGCATGAATATTTCCGTTGCATGTGGGTTATATTTTATGATGTCAATTCCTTCAGGCTCTTCTAAATTTATCGAGCCTCCCATCTTAATGCATGGAAATTGGTCGGGATCTATCAAATGAGTTTTATGGAAAGAGGAGTGGTTTCAAGCTTAGAGAGCGAATGATTGGATTGTTGATGTTACTGTAGTTGTGGGAGGTATTAGCCTCCACATGTAACCTTTGACTTCAATGGAATATTACAGAAGCAAGGGAAACCCTAAACAGATGTGTGAAAACCCTAAAAGACAAGTCGGCCTAACAGAATAAATAATATTAGAATATTATCTTCCAGAAAGATAAGCCGACTCTACATGAAAAAGATAAACATAAAATATAATTTACCAGAAAGTGAGGTCGGACCAGCCAGAAAAGTCACTGGACAAATTAGTATAAATAGAGGAAATTTTAGCTCATTTGTAAACCCAGTCAAAGCACAAGTCTTATGGAGAGCTCCAGTTGCAGCTAGAAGGAGGAATAAGGGTGTATGGTCATCTCTTGGTCTTGGTATGTCTCTAAGTGATATTCTTGGTGATATTCTTGGTGAAACTCTTGGTGATATTATTGGGAATACTCTTGGTGATATTCTTGCTAAGTATGGCTCAAGTTTGAGAGAGCAGTGTAGCTACAACTGCTGTAGTTGTGTATGGTACTTGTTCTGTGGATATGGAGATTCTCTCTTGTGCGCTACCCTTGGAGAAGTCACTCTCTACTTGTCTTGAGTTGTTGTTGCAGTTAACAACTAGGTTTATCTGTTGGTTCTAGTATGACTTTCCAAAACAATTTTGTCAAAGGTTAAGGTGCTAGGGGGTGGTTGTGTGCCTATAGTTGGTTGAAAATAATGATATTGTCTTTGGTAAAATGAGCACATCAATTATTTTAACATGGATTTTAGAAAGGAGTGGATGGTCTCATTCGAGCTCAGAAATGGGGACAATGGCATTTGATGGTTCAGTCAAGACACGAAATGGTCATGGTGGGGAAATTAGATCACTTATTTCGACACATGTGTTGGAGTTATGTTCATGGATTCAACCATTCAAAATTTTAGTCTTATGCTATTGAACACCATGTCACGATTTTTAATTGTATGAAAAGTTAAGAAAGATGCTACCAAATGACATGACATGATTAGCATGCTACCAAATGGCTTGGAGTTATGGTGAACGAGGTCTTGGTACGGTAAGTGATTACACACAAATTAGTAATGATGGAGCAATAATGGAATCTATTTGATGTAGGCACAAAATCTGAGTGTATAAACCATTGTTTTCACATAGATGTGTCCTTGGGGAAGTTTTGACATAGTTATAACTTTGGCTAAGATGCCACTGAATGTTTTTCAATATGACCAGGATACTACTAAGTGACATGATTCATGGAGTTTTAGGGAAATTTTCTACTGAATTGTTTTCAGAATGTACATGGGCCTTATGATTAAAAAAAATAAAATAGCTCTTGGTACTTGGCTTGTCCATAATCTCCTAAGTCCTATGCATGGAAAATTTAAAGATGAGTTAGAGAAAACTTGGAGCTGTTGCGAGAAGTCAGAAACACAGGTGCTATGTTGATGTTGATGAATCTCCTTGGTGAGTTTGATGATTGGAGTAGAAGGAGATTGATCTCGAGTCGCTTTGTAGAATACCTCTAGATTCCCAAGTGAATATGATTATCACCTTGCTCCTGTAAGGGGAACATATAATGAAGCTAGTTCCAAAAAGATAACATGGAAAACTATTTACTTCTTCCTTCATCAAAAGTTGTTAAAAATGCTCATGGTGCTACAATAACTTTACACTTTTTGAACAAAATAAATTTAACAAACACAAAATGAAATTTTTGTTGGATAGTCCCACTAATGCTCATGTGGATGCTAACACAAGGAGACATCCCTTGTTCTTATTTCTTGGAAGAATAGGGACCATCCTTTGGAAGTTGGTCGGTTTTCTTTTTTCCTTTTTTTTTTTTCAGACCTTATTTGTCGGAAACCCGATTTTCAAATAAAGGTATGTCCAACTATGCCTCCAATAAGGTTGTCACAACTATTTTTTTTTACTTGGTGGTATCAACCAAGAATTGGTTTTCTAATACCATCAAGGTTGATAGAGCTTGAGACCAGGTTTTCACTACCAAATATTTATTATACATTTTTTTTTTTTTTAATTTGGAATTGGAAGAGGGATCAGGAAGCTGTGGGTGTGGCTGGCATAGCCACCTTACTCACAATATCTAGATATTCTTGCTTGAATAAATCTTGAATAAATCCTCCCCTAGACTTGGGCTTCTGGTATAGACTCAATCGATGACCATTGTCCATCAATGGAGTCCTCTTGTCATCAATGGTATAGAGCTTGACAAAGCCATTATCGTAAACATTGTCTATTTCATAAGGCCTTAACAATCAAGCGTAGAACTTTCCTTTGAAATATTTATACATTGAATCAAACAGAAGGGCACAATCTTCTTCTTTTTGATGAATCCATCATGCTACTTGGCTCTTTCTTGTTGGACTAGAGTTGTTTGCTGCGAGGCGGCTTGACATATTTTTTCAAGTTCATTGATTTGGTTGAGTCGATGTTGTTGGGCCTATGAGAGATCCAATCCCACTTGTAGCACGATTCTCAATGTTTTGATCTCAAATTCTATAGGAAAAACCACTTGCTTTCCATACACAAGCTCATAGGGGGTGAATCCTATAGTGTTCCTCTAGGTAGTTCGGTAAGCCCAAAGGGATTCTAGAAGCCTATCACCGTATTCCTTGTGATGATGTTGGACTATCGTGGTCAAAATGGCTTCCAGTACTTTGTTACTAACCTCCACCTACCCATTTTCATAAGGGTGCATGGAGTAGACATCTGGTGCTTGATATTGAATTCATTAGTAATGGACCAAATAACCTGAGAAGTGAATTGGGTCCCTTGGTCGGTAAAAATTTCTCGAGGGACTCTGAAATGAGCAAAAAATTCCTCATACAATAAGTTAGCCACTGCTTCCTCAATAGCCTTTGGCAGGGCTTTAGCTTCAACCCATTCAGTTATATATAAAGTGCACACTAGAATGTACACCTTCTGTCTTGATGGTTGGTTGATTGGCCCTACAAAGTAGAGGGTCCATTTTTCAAATGGATCCACCAAGATATGAGGTTGGAGTGGCATCTCATTAGATTGAACTGGACGACCCATCCTTTGGTACTTGTCACAGCTCCTGATGTACTTCTTGGCATCCTGAAAGTTGGTAGGCCAATAATACCCTAGATGCAATAGTTTATCAACAATTCTTTTGTTAGCGAAGTGTCCTCCGCAAGGGTCATTGTGGCAAGCCTTCAAAATATCATAGATCTCGTCCTCTCTAACATAGCACTAGATAATATGATCCGACCTAGTGTGGAAGAGGTATCCTTTGATCCATGAGTACATAACACTCCATCGGATAATCATTTGGCGCTCTCTTGGTGACAAGTGTTGTGGAATTTTTTCTGCAACCATCTATTTAGCGATGTCTACAAACCAAGGTGTGTTAGTAGACAAAGAAAATAAATGTTCATCTAGGAAAGTGTCTTTCGTAGGAATAACTTCTCCTTCATTGGTAAGCCTAAAGAGGAAATCAACAAGCACATTTTCCCTCCCTAGCTTATCGATAATTGTAATGTCAAATTCTTACAATAAAAGCAACCATCTGGTCACCCTGCCATTGGTGATAGGCTTATTCATGAGATAGAAACTGACAGAGTGGTCAGTATGCACAAATACAAAGTACCTAGTAATGTAGTTAAGAAATTTGTTAATGGCATGTACAACAACAAGAAACTCTTTCTCAGTTACAATATAATTTTGTTTAGAAAGAGTGAGATTCTTACAATTGTAATAGATTGCATAAGGTCATTGTTCCTCCTTTTTCCCGAACATATCTCCAATAGCCGTATCCAAAGCATTCATAGAGATGTGGAAAGGTAGGGACCAATTTGGACCTTGCAAGACTAGTGCAATTGACAATTTTTCCTTCAAGGATTCAAGTGCAACTTGAGATGGATCAATCCAGTTGAATTCTTCAGTTTTTGTAAGTAATTGAAATAGGGGTGATGCTATCTTAGTAAAATTTTCTATGAACCTCCAATAGTATCTTGCATGTCCTAAGAAACTATGAACATCTTTCTGGGTTGTTGGATTTGGAAGCCTGATGATGACTTCTATTTTTGGTGGGGTCCACTTGGATTCCTGCAAGTGATATGTGGTGGCCTAGCACAACTCCGTATGTGCAGATCATGTGAAATTTCACATTACTGAGAGAGAGTCTTGTCTCTCGAAATTTGATCAAAACTTTCTTGAGGTTATCTAAGGCTTCCTCGAAGGTGTCTCCATACACAGTAAAATCATCCATAAAAAATTCTACGCAATCATTGGTCAAGTCAGAAAATATCCCGAGGACAACTCTTTGGAAGGTAGAGAGATCATTACAAAATCCAAATGGTAGTACTCGATAAGAAAAATTTCCCCAAGGGTAGGTGAAGGTGGTTTTCTCTTGGTCTTCATGGGCGACCTGTATTGGATTGTAGCCACTAATTCCATCAAGAAAAGAGAAAAAAAAAACTTCTTTCTTGCTAGGGTGTTAAGAACTTCGTCAATAAATGATAAGGGAAAGTAATCCTTTAAGGTATCCTTATTCAATTATTTGTAGTAAACACACACACGCCATTTAACATTCTTCTTGGGAAAAATAACTAGGGGTGAAACCCACTTACTATCGAAAATTGGGTAAATGAAAATTACATCAAGGAACTTTTGAATCTCTTCTTTTACTATGTCCTTGAAAACAAGATTCATCCTTCGCTAGGGCTTCTTGATGGGTCAATAATCCTCCTTAATATAGATATGATGGGCACACAAGTTAGGATGGACCCCCTTCATATCAGTTTAGTCCCACACGAATGCATTACTATGCTTGTGTAACATCTTGATAAGTTTGTCTTGCTGAGAGGGATCTAGTTCAACATTGATGTTCAAAGTTTTCCCAGGATGGATTTCAACATATATGATTTGGTTTTTAGATATAACATCTAAAGGGACCATTGTGTCAAGTTGTTGTGTCAATTTAGTCGATGAACATGTTTCCTGGGAATATTTTCCCAAAATATGCTTAAGAGTTTAATGGTTGGTTGTATGAGGATGTGCTATGAAAGTGAAAATAAGATCATCCTTAGTGTGTTCTCTAAAGGTTGATGCTTGGTAAAGAGTCAAAATAGGCTGAGTGATTTCCTCATCATTGTCCTCAATCCAAGGGGAGTTTTCCAAATCAAGAGATGGTTTACCAAGGGGATAGATGGTAATATTTTTAGTGGAACTTCAAAGAGAGCTGGTCATATCCCCAGATCTGTAGCTAATATATACATCAATAGTGGCCAACTAGGGTCTACCCAAAATCAATGGATATCCCCCCGGATTAGCTTTTGGAAGTAGGACCATAAAGTCAATTGGATATTCCCATGGATCTACATAAACAACTATATCTTCAAGCATTCCCTTGGGATTTACCGTAGATGTATTTGCTAGTTGAAGGACTGTAGGGGTTGGTCATAGACTAGGCAACTGAAGCTTTTCCATTGTCTCCTTGGCCATAACATTTGTAGCTTCCCCCAATTTGATCAAGGTGTTGGAAATGGAGGTAGTATTGATGTTGACATTAACAACCATACTTTCTGGGTCCATGTATTTGGAAACAAATACCTTCCCTAACATTAGATCAACACGTTTTCCTATTACATGAGTAGATTTGAGGTCCTTTGTTTTCCTTCCTGGCCTCCTCAAGCAAAATTCTCGGACAACCTTAACATAGATTGAAACATCCTTGATGGCTTGGAACAGAGGAATTTTTACACACACATTTCTAAGTTCCCCTAGAAAATCAAACTCTGGCCATGTGGGAAACTTCTCTATACACAATGTTTCTAGATATGGGGAAATCAAGACTGATTCTCTTGTATGTGGTTGTTCAAGAGTATTAGCGTGTTTTTCTAAAGAGGGATTAGCAATTTGATTATCCAGTTCGGTAAGAATTTCCTCATCATATTTCTCTTAGATGATGGGGGTAGTCTGATCATGAATCATTTTTCTTGAACGTAGAATATATTTACAATCTGTGGGAGAAATGATATATGTTGGAAAATGGAGTAGTTCAACATTGCAATTTAGTTGTACTAACTTATTAATTGGGTTAGGTATAGGTTGGACATGTAATTGTGATGGTCTCTAGGGAGGTTGGTTGGATGGTAACTACATTTGTGGTGGGTGAGATTGAGGATAATATTGTTGGTTTTGAGAAAGTAAGCTCCCAAAGGGTGTAAGCCCTCGCCATCCCTATTGCTAGGACTAGTTTTGACCTTAGGCATGCCATTGTTTCCATGGCGCAGGTGGGTACTAGTTTTGAGATGAGTACTGGTATGGAACAAAATACTGGTCTTGTGCCATACCAGGTGGTCGTGGTGGCCATGGTTGCTTTTAGGATACAAAATAGATTTGTTCGGTTTCTTCACTAGCACATTTGTACTGCCTTTAGCTTAGGCAAGGAAGGGAAATATTTGGTTGCATGCTTCTGATTACAGATGGAACACATTTCTATGTTTTCCAAAGAGAATTCCTGAAGAGGATGCTTCTTCCTACATTTAGATTAGAATATGGCTAAGACTAGGTTCGCTTCTTCTTTCTTCTTCCTAGCTTGCAAGGTGTCCATATGGGAGCTAAGTGAGCTAAGGATGTTAGTTTAAATTTCTCCAACAGATTTCCTATCTCATCCCTAGTAATTCCTCCTCCGTTAGATGACCTGGTGACCTTTAAGATTATATCCCCAGGGGCCCTCCCATATTTTGTAGTGCTTCATGAGTAGGATCTACAAAACTCACAAATCTCATTGTACGTTAGTTGTGAGACATCTCCAGATCCTATAAGATTTAGTGCATCCATATAATCATCCCTAGTACCTTGAAGGAGAATGGTACACAGAGTCTCAAGGTCTAGTACACTTTGTTTTGTCCTTTGCAAATTGTAATGGAACCTCTCAACATATTCTTCTACGTTCTCTTCATCTCGTTGTGTCATTTTAAATATTTCCTCCCTGAGGTCCCTCACTTTGCAATAACCCTAATACTTATTTAGGGTTTTTTCCCTCATTTCATCCCAGGTTCTAATGGAGTTCCCCCCAAGCCCCATGAACCAACAAAGTGTTGCCTCTTTTAAAGTGGCTAGGAAGAGTTTAAGTTTCTGGGCATCCGTGGAGTAGTCATAACTCTGGCATAAGACATCAAATTCGAAAATAAAGGTATCTATATCCTCATTAGCCATGCCTCGAAAATTGGGCAAGGCATAGGGTGGAATGCCTTTCATTTGAGTCATGCCATCTAAGTCCTAGATATGAAAATCAAAGGTTACATAGTCTTTTTGTTTTGGTGCCTCCACTTCCTCACCCATGTCGAGAAGCTTAGTCTTCCAAAATGCTAAATATTCACTTGATTCAATCGAGCGTTCAGACTCCTCAATAAGATTCCCTAGGTCACTTTGATCTTTGGATTGGGAGTTTCAGAAGCAAAAGAGTCTATAATTGCATTAGTTGTAGAGTCAATCCTAAAGGGATTGTCTGGGATATTATATGCTATTTTCTCAATTAGGACTCTAGGTTGGGTTCCTCATCCTCCAGATCTACCTGCCATATTGTTGTGAGTGGATCCTCTCGTGCAACGTATCCGAATGTTCTTGATTCCTCTAGTCATGCATTCTAATATGACCTAGTGCATGATATCCTGGACAAAGGTTATTGAAGGGGTAGTCAACATTTCCCTAAGGTTTCCTCTAGTATTCTTTCCTAAAATTAGTGTAAAAGAAAGATCTTAGTCCTTTTAGTGGCTTCCCGACAACGACACAAAACATGACGATGTTTTTGTTTATCTTCCTATTGTCGAGGATAACCTCAACCACTCAATCATTTAATTTATCAACTTGGGGTCATCTAGGATCACAATGCACTGTGTGGAGTATACACAAGGCGAGGTTTTTTTTTGATTGATATGATATGTTGAGATAACTAAGGACGAGTTTACAAGAAGTGAAAATGTAAAGTAAATCTATACTATCACAAATCCAAGTTAACATTTGAAACTTAAGAAATACTCCTATTACTTCTTAGATTCAAGCTCAATCGATGGCACCACATATGCCAAAACCATTAATAATTAAAAATTATGCTTCTGACATTTTAGCTCTAACATATTAAACTCAAACCTAAGAGTAATCTGGTTCTATAACACACTACTTCTACAAGAAATGTTATCTACATGAAATAAAATGAATAAAACTGGAAAGTAAATGATAACTAAAAAAAATGTAGAAAGGAAAGTTATAAACACTATACAACCATATGTGTTAGCACCTAACCATATCTTGAGTGGAACCCCTCAAGGCGTGACCTGTGCGTTATCTATGTAATCACTAGAACGGATTAAGCTCACGACCATGCACATCAATATTGTATTCAACATATGAAATTTAAAATAATTTTTTGCAGAGTAATAATTTTCTATACACACACTCATTACCTGTCCTCTGGAGGGAGAATTAATATTTATATGAAAATAGATCATCTTCCCACTCCAAAAATGGAGTGGCAGTAACCCTCCAATTCAGGGCATATAGTTTTTCAGTTCAACAACTAATAAATTGATGCGATCTTTGGTTGGATCGTGCACACCAAATCTATTTACGACAAAACAACTTACTATTGTATCGACCCATTGAAGCATTGAATGAATTATGTATGGCATCGTAAGGGAAAGGAGAATATAGTACTTGGAAGCCACTGTGTGGTAGATCACACATTCAAAGGCTGTTGCAATGAAATCATTAGTTAATTATGCTTCCATGAGTTGGTTGAGTGATGACCTGTTCGATACTTGGCTCGACAATGTGCCCAAGTATCTCGCGCGAGAGATGGAACATGCTGGTTCTATTAAACATATCAATTCCCAACACCTAGATACTTTACTACCTTGTGTATTTCCTTGCTTATAATCAAATTACAACACACATAATAACATATATTGGTTGGAAATAAAACAACAGACGCAAAAATTAGAAAACCAAACTTCACACAACACATAGAAAATTTGCCCCTTCAAAATCAATTTTTCATTCAAATAAACTCCAAGCTTACAAGGGGCTCCAAAACCGGGAAAACTTTCCATTGAGAATATAAATATAAATATACAACAAACACTTGCAACCCAACAACTCTACCATCGTTCTACGTCCCTACAACTGTGATATGTATGAACTGTATGCACCTGTCGCGACCTGTACAATGCGTATGTATGTGTCATTTTGAGCCTGCAGCTCGTGTATGTATGTACCCTTATGCACCTACGACCCATGTATGTATGCACCCTTATACACCTGCAAACCACATATGTATGCACCTTTCTTCATTTGTGGTCCATGTATGTACACACTTTGTTGTACCTGTGGCCCGTGTACAACGCTCTCGGTGGCTCTTGTACGAACCGATCCGCGACTGTACCTACTGCTTCTCTGCAACCCAGATCTATCCTTGCTACTAGATTTTCCTGCTACTGCTTCCTTCTCCTTTGGACTAATTATATATCTAGGTGGACATCCTTCTTCACCCTTGCTAAGATCTCCTTGAGAAAAAGTCCTTTTCTCTCTCAATGAGTCACTGACTCCAATAGATCTCCAAATAAATGTGTTTCTCACATTCACCTAGCCTTTCTTTTATAATATCGAGTTATGCCCTAACCTTAATATCCAAGGGATCAACAATTGAGATTACATCTCACCTCACTTGATATCAATAACTAAGATTAATTTAATTCACTAATGCTAATAACTTTATCATTTCATTAAATTAAACTTAATTAATTAATAAAAACAATATACTTTAATAATTTCTTTAGTTAAAGTAAATTACTAAGATAGAAGGCTTTGGACAACTTCGACACATATAGACACTAAGACCTGTGTGGAAGTACCTATCTGATGCTACATAAATCAACACTCCCTCTCAATGAGGAAGGTACTTTTTTCATCTGGAACGAGTTGTCCCTTTGATATTGGTACAATATCCCACACACCATCATGCACCATAGCATCCTGATAAACTTGATGATTTGGCGCCTCTTCAATGATGTTACATATTAGTGCCATGAAGTTTGGAAACTTATTCAGAGGCTTACTCTCCCTGACAGTGCTCCTAGAAACCTCAACATGCTCCTAAGAATCCTTCAATGTCTGCTCAAATCAACTGGGTCTCTTGATAGAACTAGAAGGGGATAACTTCTCCTCCCCACCTGAAGGTTGACTCCTTGAACTAGAATCCTCTGAAATTTGTTCTCCCTTCAAAGCCTCCCACTCCTCATCCTTTGCCATTGGTGGTAACGCATGAGAATTCCTAGATACTAAGTTATCCTCAAACTTAACATCTCTAATCACAACTATCTTTCTCTACGCTGGTATGAATATCCTGTAAGCCTTTGAGGTTTCGATGTACCCCAAAAATATGCCCTTCTCTCTTGAAGGCTCCATCTTCATCCTCTTCTCCACAGGAACATGGATGTATACTGGACAACTAAATATCCTCAAATGTAATATCTCTAGCTTCACTCATGTGAATGCTTCCTTAAGAATCTCGTCCCCCAATGTCTTGTGATGATTCCTTTTTTGCAAATACACTTCCATGTTACACGCCTCTTCCCAAAGGAACATAGGAAGATCATGGTCATGTATCATAGCCCTGACATAACCTATGATGGATCAATTCTTTCTCTTTGCAAACCCAATCTGTTGAGGTGTAACACCCAGTTAGTTTAATTTAATTATTATAATTAATTTAGTTAAATTAAGTAAACTAATTATTGATTTAATGAAATTTATATTTTTCTTTTAAATTCAGTAATGCAACAATCAAAAGAATGAATATTTTATTTCTTTGGGGTTGGTAGGAAATGAATGGAAAGGGATAAGAGAGGTTGGATAATTTATGAGGGGGCAAGGAGTGGCTGGATGAGAGGGATAAGGAAGGGGGTTGGGTGCATTGGGAGGGGATTCAACATAGGAGAGGAGGAGAGATCTGAGAAGGAGAATTGGTGGTAAAACATTGAGGAGTTTTGGGCTAGTGGACTGGTGTTGTTGGGATTTTGGGATTGTGACTAGGAAATCTGATTTCCTGGAGCTAGGGAGATGAAGAGGCTCTGTTCCTAAATGGTTGGGAGGAAACGATTTCATGCAGGAAGTTCAAGCAAACGATTTCATGACTGAAGTTCAAAAAAATGTTTTACTCTAAATTCAAGTTATGACATTTATAGATATATAATGCGACTGCTAAATTTTGTTTGTTCAATCTTGTAACCATAAAGAAAGAAGTTCCCTATCACTTAAAACAAAAATATAGATTTACTTTAGCTTTTAAGCCCTTTATGGCTATTACAAATGGTATGAGAGCCCAGTTTCAAAACTAAAATGTTGGGTTTGAAATACCACTTAACTGTGCAAACCATTTCCTAAAATAGCTTGTAGCCTACAACCTAGAAACCCTTTATTTACAGGCCTTAAACCCTCGAGGATAACCTAGAAATGACCCACCATAGAAAACTACTCAATAAATTGAAATCTTGATGAAGAGAGAGGGTAGAAGGAAAATATATCATGTAGCTTGTTCCAACCTCTTGTTCCTTGTTTCAGAGCTACCTACTAACCTGTAAGAAACTTCACCTACAAGAGAGACATAGAAGTGACAAAGATCATATTTTAAATATACCAAGATGAATGTAAACTGGAGCAATATGAACACAAAAAATAATAATCATAAACTGAGGTCATGTTAAATTTGAATGATAAATCATTCAATGGACAAAGCATTCCATTGATTCATATGAATTTAACAATATCATTGCAACATAAAATCTGTGGAATCCTGCTTAGGCCCTAAATTTGAAATCTAATCAAACCCAATTTTTTTTTTAAACAAGTATCTCTAAAACATCCCAATATGTAGAGAACTTCATAACCATTCAAGAATGCAAGTGAATAGTATAGAACATCGAAATATTTCATAACAATGAGAAAACCTAAAGAAAAAAAATTAACAAAACATTTGTAAATACTTCCCCTACTGAAAATCGATGACTTGGATGCATTTGAGAAACCCAGGAGGAAACACATTGTATATGTGATGATGAAAGGCAGAGAATATGTGTAAAGGATCGAGCTTGTTTTTCCACCATCGTTGTTGTGATTTACCTTGGGTACCATTAATCGAGATGAGTCACACAAACCACACATTCTTGAACCCACACTGATCAACAAAGTCATTGACAAAGATGGCTTCCACTGTTGTTTTAGAAGCCGGGGTCACAAACACAAAGTATCTGTTCCACGCCCTTGAAACCTTGGAACACACTCCTCTCGCTCCCATAAACATCAACTTTTTCTTGAAAGCCTTTATATATAAACAAAATTTCAAAGAACTCTCTTTTCTATCATTATCTCTCAAAATTTTACCTTTATCATCAATATTAAATGTATTTAGATATTAACCAATATTACCCAATATCTAAATATATTTAGATATTAACAAAATATTACCCAACTCTACTATTGAAGAATTTGTGGATGCATGATTATGGTAGAGAAATATTATGGTAGTGTTAGTGTGTAGTGGAAATTGTTGAGTAATAATAACGCAAAGTGGAATGTATTTTTTTTTAATATAGAAATGTAAGATTTGGTATTGACATTAATGATTATAGGACAAAATAAATGTATAATAGTTATGATTAGGGGTATGTCACAAGAGAAAGAACTAAATATGTGGTAAGAGTATGTAATAGATAATAATAAAGGTAAGTCAAATAATAAGTATAATGATAATGATAATCTAAAATAAATGTATAATAGTTATGATTAGGGGTATGGTCACAAGAGAAAGAACTAAATATGTGGTAAGAGTATGTAATAGATAATAATAAAGGTAAGTCAAATAATAAGTATAATGATAATGATAATCTAAATTAGAATATATAAAATGTATGTGATATATATTAAATGATAAGGAAGTATAGGGACCATAGTTGTGTAAGTAGTAGGTAGATGGACATATTCTCTATAGGTATAATTAAAATAAATAAATATATTTATATCTATAGACAAATCCCATGTACTTATAGAAATTAATGAAATTGATGAAATTGAAATTAAAGATAATATAATAAAGAGCTAGTGGGGTGTTAGGGGAAATTGCATTAATATAATATTAACTTTAGTATCATAATTAAATTACATAGACTAAGGTTAATGTTATATTAATTATTTCCAAATTTTTTAGGATGTAAATGAGATTAAAGGAAGGGATAAAAGTTTGATTAAATAGGTAAAATAGAGCGACTGACGAGTACCCCACAATGCTAACATAGCTAGCAAGGAAAGATAATTAGTAGCTTATCTGGACGAAGTCACCCAACTTAGACACTTTAACCCTGAACTTAGCCACTTACCTTATGGGATTAATGTCTGTTTACATATAAGTATAAAGAAACTTACGCCTAAACCTTACGTTTGCAAGTGTAAGTTGAGGAAAATGTTGAATGCCCTAAAACATCTACTGATAAGCTTTGGTCGAATGCAGATTCAGTTAGTCAATATGGTTAGGACTCAGGGAAATCGAGGCCAAGAGGCACCGTCGCAAGGACCATCGATATTGGTACCGCCACCACCATCGCCCGAGCTAGCTCTCATTTTGCACTCCTTAAAGGCTATTAATGAGACATTAAAGGGACTCCAGTCGGTGAATGTTGAAGTGGAACTCCCACCATCTGGAGTGGGTAACCTTGAAGCATCGAGGGACTCAGAGGGAGGGCCTCCACTAGGGGACATCACCAGAGAACTACAAAAAATCAAATCCTAGAATTTTCCGGGGACGTGCAAGTGAACGTGCAAAGGCATGGCTGGAGGGAATGGCGAGATGTTTTGCCTTGAGAGACTATGCTTCCATGTCAAACACAAAGAAAATGATCTTTCAATTGAGGGACAATGCCTTGAACTGGTGGGGTAAATTGGAGAGGTAGTTGCACCTTACCCTAGACACCGTCTCTTGGGAGATTTTTGAGGGAAGGTTCCAAAGAAAGTATTTTCCTGCTTACTATGAGGAACAACAGGTAGGAGCATTTCATGCTCTAGCTCAGGGAAATAGGACTTTGGAGGAGTATGAAATCAGGTTCATGGAGTTAGTAAAATATGTCTCATACATAGATACCGATAAGCGACAATTAGAGTGTTTTGTGTACGAGTTAAACCCTAAGATAAGAGGCATAGTATGAATGTGGAAACCATCGTCAGTAGATGAAGTAGTTGAAAATGATCGTTATGCAGAAGTGCATATGATATTAAATGGAGGTATGAGATTAACTATTCCACAACTACTTGGATTCATGGGGAAGGCCCCTAGGACCTTTTCTCTAGGAGGAAGCTCTAGGCCACCTCCTTATGGGAGCATAGACACACCTAAAACAATTGCAATAGGTATTTCAATGGAAACAAGTACAACATCCCACTCATCACTAGTGATGCAAGAAGGTCCACGACCTTCTCGGGGAGCAACTAGTAGGGGCAGGGGCTCCAGGGGAAGAAAATCATTTCAGAGGCCTTCACAGGGTAGTGTGTAAGTTCCATCTCGTGTTACTTGTTGGGTGTGTGGAGGAACCCATTACCAACATGACTGTCCATAGTCACAATCAGTCTTTGTGCATAGAGAAGGAAAGGCCTTGATGGGAAGTGGGAGTAGTAGCTACCAGATTTATGCAGCGATCAATAATTGTTAGAAAAAATATCAATCCATAGTGGTGGAGTCATCAGGTATGATAAATCATGTCAATGTTAAAATTTTATTTGATTCTGGTGCTACATATAGTTTCATTTCACCTTGTGTATTAGAAAAGTGTGGGTTGGCAACCTACGAGCACAATGAATTTAAACAAGTCGAGATGGCTTCGGGGGAAAAACAAGTGGTAGGACCTAGTGTCGATAATTGTCTTGTAGACCTAGGATTGTGTACTACTAGGTTGAAGGTGTACGCCACTTCTCTAGGGACGTATGACCTAATCATTGGGATGGACTGGTTAGAAGCCCATTGAACTATGGTAGATTGTTTCGCGAAGAAGGTGCTTTGTGTTGATGATGAAGGAAGGTTAGTAGAGATCCATGGTATATAGAGGAAGGTGTCTCTACGCTTTATCTAAAAAATGAAGGTTAAACGTTGCATGAGGCAAGGTTGTCGAATATATGTGGTGGAAGAAATCAATGAAGGGAAAAGACCCTCTATGGATCAGTATCCAATATTGTCAGAATTGAAGGATGTTTTTCCAAAAGAGTTGCCCGGGTTACCTCCTTAGAGGGAGCTTTATTTTACCATTGAGATAAAACCTGGTGCAGAGCCAATTTCCAAGACATCGTATAGGATGACGATGCCATAACTTTGTGAGTTACAGATGTAGTTGAAGGAACTACTTGACTTAGGGATAATAAGGTCCAGTGTCTCACCTTGGGGTGCACTAATAATTTTTGTCAAGAAGAAGGACAATTCCTTACGACTGTGTATAGATTACAAGGACTTGAATCATGCTACGGTGAAGAATAGGTACCCAATGACATTGATGGATGATCTCTTTGATTAGATGAAAGGAGCAACGATTTTCTCAAAAAATGATCTTCGATCAAGGTATCACCAATTAAGGATTAAGGAAGGAAATATTCCCAAAACTACCTTTCGAACTCGGTTTGGACATTACAAGTTCATTGTAGTTCTTTTTTGGTTTGACCAATGCACCAACAGTATTCATGAGCCTCATGAATGGTGTATTCTGAAAGTACTTAGACCGCTTTGTATAGGTCTTTCTTGATGATATCCTTATCTATTCCAAGAATGAAAGAGAACATGAGGAACACTTGCGAGTGGTGTTGTCATGCCTTAGAGAGAACAAGTTGTATGACAAGTTGTCAAAGTGCTCTTTCTTCCAGAAAGACATTCACTATTTGGGTCATATCATTTCGGGTGAAGGGATTTCTATGGACTTGGAAAAGGTGAAGGCCATTATGGATTAGCCAGTGTCGAAAAATGCTCATGAGGTGAGAAGCTTCATGGGGCTAGCTAGTTATTATTGAAGGTTTGTGGAAAGATTCTAAAAGATTGCGAAACTCATCACCACCTTGCAGTGCAAGGGGATCAAGTATGAGTGAACAAATGAGTGCGATATTGCATTCATCATGATTAAGAGCTTACTAACCAGTGAACCAATTCTACACGTGCCATATATGGAGAAAGACTTCAGAGTCTTCACATATGCCTCGAAGCAAGGATTGGGGGCTATGCTAATGCAAGACGGGGGAGTGATAGCGTATGCGTCAAGAAAGTTTAAGCAACATGAGGAGATTTACACTACTCATGAGTTATATTTGGACGCTGTAATGCTAGCTCTAAATCTTTGGAGGCATTATCTAGTGGGACGAAGCTTTGAGATCAAAACGAACCATGAAAGCTTAAAGCATCTCTTCACTCAAAGGGATCTCAATGCTAGGAAGAGGCGATGGAGTGACTTTATGAGTGAGTATGATTTTGGAATTTCATACATCAAGGGAAAGGAGAATGTGGTCATGGATTCCATGAGAAGGAGACCACATATCTTCTCTTTAGTGCCCTTAAAGGTTAATCTGAGGGAGCGAGTGTTGGGGAAAATTCTTGGAGATAATTGGTATTTAAAGGTTACTTCAACTCTCCAGAGTGGGAGGAAGTTAGAGCCAATGTATGAAGGATATGGCCTTGAAGCAAATGGATTGTTAAGATATCAGGGAAGGATGTACATCCCCGAGGGTGGGGATATGCGAAGCATCATACTCAAGGAATCCCATAGAGCACTTTACTATGCACATCCAGGTGTGAAGAAAATGTACGCAGATATGAAGAAGCTTTTATTCTGGGTAGGCATGAAGCATGATGTAGTCCATTTAATCGTCAAGTGCCTTGAGTGTCAGCAAGTGCAGGCTGATCATCACCACCCGAAAGGTCTCCTACAACCGCATGATGTTCCTATGTCCAAGTGGGAAGTCATTTCTATGGATTACGTTGTGGGATTTCCACTCACATCACTGAGGCACAATGCCATTCTTGTTATAGTTGATAAGTTGACCAAGAGTGCTCATTTTATTCATGTTAGAGACACTTATGATGTCACTGATGTGGCACATGTTTTTATAAGTGAATTCATATGTCTGCATGGGTTACCCAAGAAGATCATTTCATATAGGGACTCTCGGTTTACCTCTAGGTTTTGGACAAGTTTGCAGTCAACACTGGGGACTCAATTGAACAACACAACATATCATCCTGAAACAGATGGGAAAACTGAAAGGGTAAATCAGGTTATGGAAGATATGCTAAGGATGTATATTATGGATAATCAAACCCATTGGGAAAAGTACCTACCTTTGGTAGAGTTCTCCTACAATAGCAATTTCCATGACTCAATTGGGATGTCGCCCTATGAAGCTCTGTATGGAAGGCCATGCAGGACACTGTTGATTTGGGAAAGGTTAGAAGACTGAGTGATAGTAGGGCCATAATTGATTCAAGAGATGGAGGAACAAGTGGTTCAGATTAGACAACGACTAAAGGAGGCACTAGATAGAGAGAAAATTTATGATGATGCACATATGACTGAACAACGTTATAAAGTAGGAGATTAGGTTTTCATTCATATCAGGCCTAATAAGAGTACCATTCGGTTTGGGAAGGGGAAAAAGTTGTCTCCTCGATTTATAGGACCGTTCAAAATCCAAGAGAGAATTGGACCTATTGCCTATCGTCTTGTACTGCCATCCCACTTGCATAAAAATCACAATGTTTTTCATGTGTCTATTCTACGTCATTATGTTGCTGACGAATCTCACAAACTGAATTGGAAGGAATTGTAGGTCTCGAATGTGGGAACCATCATGGTCGAACCATTACGCATATTGGACCGTAGGGTCCGACAACTCAGGAATCGTTTGGTAAACCAAGTTAAGGTCTAGTGGGACAAGTATAACCCATGATATGCTACTTGGGAGGATGCAAAGACCTTACGATGAGATCATCCCTCACTTTTTTGACCACCTCAGAACTATGTTTCCCGAAGGTTGGGTGTATGTAATGCCACTTTTTGATTTAGATAGCTAGAATTACTTATGGCCTAATTGTATCTTATTTTCTTATTAACTGTGAAACTATTAATGATACACTTAAAATTTTAGACATATGGACCTATGTGAATGCCAATACTATGAATGTTTATCGTTATTTGAATTATGATGGATATTATGCAACCTAACTCTAGCTTGAAAATTTTGAAATTTAAAGCTGTTGGTACATGGATACTGAGTAATGATATGATTAAATACATTTACATGATAATAATGTATGTATATGTATGAGTTTGTGTTATAAAATAATTTGCAGATTAATGGGCTATGAAATAGCCAAAGGATAATGGTAATAAAGGGTTGATGTCGTGAGCATCGACCGACAAATAATATGGTTTGAATCTTAGCATGTTAAATTGTGTTGGTTAAAATGAATTACTATAATATGTGGGCAAGTGCAGGTTTTTAGGTAGAGAGACTGCCTAAAACTGAATATATGATGATGAAATCCTAGCAACACAGTTCCACTGCATCGTCCATGATATGGTGTTGAAATTAGTTCTATTAGGAGGGATGGAGGCATTTCCCATTGTGTATCCTCTGAAACCTGGAGTCGTGGGAGGAAAATGTTAGGTCACACTCCCCTAGACATGTGATGATGACTACTAGTTTCCTACTGGGGAAGCTTGGTCAAGGTAGTTGACACTTCTGCTTACAGGTTCTATCTGGAGTTAGGTCAATATAGTTGACACTCCTGGATAGTCCAATAGAGGAAGGATAGGGATGGAAGATGAAAGTAGGTTAGGGAGGCATGATGATTAGAAGTAGATGTGAGTTTGTGAAGTTTTAACCTTATAGAAAAACTGCTTGATTTCCTTTTGTTAATTTTTTTTTTGCTTAACTGAACTACAATTATGTAAGTTAATGTTGCTTGTGTTAATTATTATAATTGAAGGATTCTACAAATATTTTAAATGGTTTACTATTCTTTTTGAAATGAATAACATTTTTGACTGGATTGGATGCATACAAGGATTGCATTAGATGTGATAATTATTTTCATTAGTACACGTGCGAGTGTTGTATGTGCTATCTACACATACATGCCTTGCGCATGTATACTAGTATTTATGAATGTTTAAGTTGATGATGTGCGTATCTGATTTAGATGTACGAATCATGTTATTTCTATCCTTGTATTGACTTCAGGACAAAGTTTCTTGAAGGGTGGGTGTATGTAACACCCAGTTAATTTAATTTAATTATTATAACTAATTTAGTTGAATTAAGTCAATTAATTATTGAGTTATTGAAATTTTATATATTTCTTTTAAATTCAATAATGCAACAATCAAAAGAATGAATATTTTATTTCTTTGGGGTAGGTAGGAAATGAATGGAAAGAGATAAGAGAGGTTGGAAAATTTATGAGGGGGAAGGGAGTAGCTAGATGAGAGGGATAAGGAAGGGGGTTGGTTGCATTGGGAGGGGATTCAACAGAGGAGAGGAGGGGAGATATGAGAAGGATAAATGGGAGGAGGAGAATTGGTGGTAAAACCTTGGGGAGTTTTGGGCTAGTGGACTGGTGTTGTTGGGATTTTGGGCTCGGGGGCCAAGAAATCTAATTTCCTAGAGCTAGGGAGCTAGTGAGGCTATGTTCCTAGCTGGCTGGGAAGAAATAGTTTCAGCCAGGTAGTTCAGGGAAGCAAATGAAACAGGACAACCTTCTTCTTCAAGAGGTAATATGTAATTATTATTGGTATACTCTAAATTCAAGTTATGACATTTATAGATATACTATGTGACTGTTAAATTTTGTTTGTTCAATCTTGTAACTAGAAAGAAAGAGGTTCCTTGTCATGTAAAACATAAATACATATTTACTTTAGCTTTTAAGCCCCTTTTGGCTATTGTATGAGGGTTGTATGAGACTGTCAACTCCCTATTGATCCTTGCCTCCTTACAAAAATCCTTGAAATCATTGGATGTGTAATCTCCCCCATTATCCGACCTTAAGACCTTGATCCTCTTCCCTTTCTGGTTCTCCACCTTGGCCTTGAACTCCTGGAACCGACTGGAGACCTCATCCTTGGTCTTGCCAAGGGAAAACTCTCTGCACACGCCCTACTACTCAACACTGAAATATGGGAGACCATCGACAATCTCCTTCAGAATCAACAATGCTCTATAATGTAGGTGTCCCATCTTCCTATTCCATAACTCACACTGGTTTTCACTGAAATGTACCAAGGTCATCTGAAAAATATTTCCCTTCAACTTGTATAAATTTCCCTCTCTAACCCCAATTCTCACTCCTGTGTCAGGGATAAATCCCTCTAGACGTATGAGTACTTGCAATTTCTTGAACATCACGAAAAAACCCTTGTCCTCCATAACTACGATTGAGATCAAATTATTCTTCAATCCTGGTACATATAACACATCTTGGGCCTCAAATGAACCACCTGACTCAAGATGGAACAAGTTTGTTCCTTACCCCTTCACTACATTCTTGGAATAATCACCAATATTCACATGAATCCTTGAGTCCTTCTCCGTCAGACTGCTAAATAAATCTCGTGCTTCATTCATATAATGACGTGATGCACCACTATCCAATTTCCATGTACTCATTGTGATTGTGATGGTAGAGTGTAATGAGACTAGTGTGAATTCCTTATCAAACTTCGTAGCAAACTCATCCAACCAAGTTTCCACTGATATTGCTACCTGATGAGATTTGCCTTGCCCCTCCTTCTTCTCCAGACACTAAGATGCATAGTGCCCACTTTTGTGGCATGCAAAACACTTGATCTCACTCAAGTCCTTCTTCTTACTCGACTGTGAGGTTTCCCCCTCATTGTTACCCTTGGAACCATTTCCTTTGATCTTCTTGGCCTGAATAACCAGGGCTAGGTTCTCCTCTCCATCTCCATGTCTGGTGGCTTTAGACTCCTCCCGAGTCTCTTCCTGGATGAAATCATCCCAAAGCCTCTCCCAATTGGGAAGTTTCTCCCAAGCGCAAACTCCCTTGAAAAATGGTTCCCATGACTTGATGAAACCATTCAATGCCACATTTGTGATCTCTACGTCATCCACCTTCTCCCCAATAGTTTCAAGCTAATAATGTGTCTGGGCGATCCTCAAGAAGTAGTTGGTAACATTTCCAGATATTGACATCTAGATGGATGTAAGCTTGTTTCTCAAGATCATCTTCCTGTTCAAGATTTTACTCTGGAACAAATCCACTAGATCCTTGAACATCTCTCTAGACGATTGCTTCTCTACCATGTGAGGGATCAAATGATCCTTCATGACATCTAAGATCACTCTCTAGGATTTAATGTCTCTCTTATTAAGAGTGACCTTCTCTAATGCATTTGTTGGTGTAGGGACAAAATTTTCTACAATCTCCCAAAGGTCATGTTCCTGCAAAGCAAAGTAACCCTTTCTTTCCAAGATAGGAAGTTAAATGCTCCATCCAACTTGTCTTCAAACCTGAGACTGACCGCTGCCATTACTAGATATGACAAAAAACAATTGTCACGTGCTTATTCCTTCAAGCACCCACAAGGACTTCATTGTTGGTTTATAGATCTGCAAAGATCTCTTTGCAAATATGATAGATTTACTGCAAACTTTTATGGATCTATGTCAGGTCATGTTAACACCTACTTCTATAAATGAGATCCAATAGATATGCTATTGTAAACTATTGTGTAGCATGGAATTTTTCTCCCTCTTAGAGTGCAAGCTATGATACCATGCTAAAAATATCAATTCCCAACACCTAGATACTTTACTACCTTGAGTATTTCCTTGCTTATAATAAAATTACAACACACAAAATAAAAATAATGGCTGGAAATAAAACAATGAAAACAAAAACTAGAAAACCAAACTTCACACCACACACAAGAAATTTTCCCCTTCAAAATCAATTTTTCATTCAAATAACTTTCAAGCTTACAAGGGGCTCCCAATCTGGGAAAAATACCCACTAAGAATAGAAACAAAAATATATAGCAAAGACCTACAACCCAACAACTCTGTCGCAGTTGTACGACCCTACAACTGCGATATGTACAAACTGTATGCGTCTGTCGCGAATTGTACAACACATATGTATGCACGCTTATGATCCTACAACCCGCATATGTATGCACCCTTTTTCACCTATGGCCTGCATATGAACGCCCCCTTCTACACATGTGACCCGTGTATGTATGTACCCTTGCGCACCTGCGGCCTGCGTATGTACGCTCCCTGATGTACCTGCAACCTGTGTATGTATGCGTCTACTGTACCTACAGTTCACATATAACGCTCTCTATGGATCTTGTACGGCTTGATTCACGACTATACCTACTATTTATCCATTTCTCACATATGTCCTTGCTACCAGACCCACTTGTTTTTTCTTCCTTCTCCTTTGGATTGATTAGATCTCTAGGTGAAAGTCCTTATTCACCCTTGCTAAGATCTCCTCGAGCAAAATTCCTTCCTTTCTATGAGTCACCGAATCCAATAGATCTCCAAATGAATGTGTCTCTCACCTTCACCTAGCCTTTCTTTTATAATCTTGAGTTATGCCCTAACCCTAATTTCCAAAGTGATCAACGATTGGGATTAGATCTCATCTCACTTGAGATCAATGGATACGATTAATTTAATTCAATATTGCTAATAACTTTAGCATTTCATTAAATTAAACTCAATTAATTAATAAAAACACTTTACTTTAATAATTCCTTTAATTAAGGTAAATTACTAAGGTAGAAGGTTTTGGACGACTTCCACACGTTTAGACACTTAGACCTGTGCGGAAGTACTTGTACGATTCTACAAACATCAACATGTGCAAAACCATGAAACCACATGATCCTGAAATATGCTTTTCATCAAAACCACTATGATGACCTGGAATATATGCTTCAAAGATAAGGTCAACAATGTTTATTGAATTTAAACTTGCAAATGCACCATGATATACTCTTAACAATGCAAGTAATCTTAACACACCCTAAATTAATCATGGAATAACAAAAAGAGATAAATGTTGGACAATGGTTACCTTTGAGTAGACTTTGTAATGAGGATAAGATAATGACATTATTTGTGACATAAGAGGCAAAACTGACAAGCGTTTAATAGTTCAAAAAGGGGTATTCAATTGCCAAAAATATGTTTCATCACCTACATTAAAACCTTCAATTCCTCTCATGTTTAAGTTATATTTTGTAATGGATACTATATATCAACAATGGATATTATCAATTTGGTCTTGCCCTAGATATTGTGAGAAGGAGTGTTATGTTTTCTGTTGGGAGCATTATATTATTTTCAGTGGAAACTCCGTCTAATTGATAAGCTAGAAAGGGATAATCGATTGGAGGTTGAATCGACTAGATGGTTAAGTCGAGTCGATGGTCGACAAGACAAGCCAACTAGATAGTCGTCTGGTGTCTGAATGGAGGTCAACAGGTTAGCCAAATGGATATTGACTCAATGATTGATTGGTATATGATTGGTAGTCGACTGTTATTCGACTATTGGTCGAAAACTGTAATAGAATCTTGAGATTCATGGGATCACAACCAATTATCTTCATGGATCTGTAACCGTTATGGGTGCCATGCTATAGGGTTTTACATGTTGTATATGCCTATAAATAATGCATTATGTAATACTATAGAAGTTTTTGTGATTTCTTGGTTAAGAGAGAATGTTGTAATTGTGCCTTGTAAGAGTGCATTGGTCATGAAGATGGAGCCAAAACGATTATACAATTGTTCTTGTGGTAAAGCAATAGAGTAGGATGATGAATTAGTCTTGATGGGTAAATTATATACCTAATTTACCTTGATTACATTATCGACCAGGGCAAGTAAACTTCGAGTTCTAACATAGTATAGTCAAGATATAACATGAGCTAACTATTTGTGTATTTCTACCACCATGTTCTATGACAAAATCCTAGTATTGGAATGAATTCTGGGAAGTGAATTGAACAAGTGAAGGAGAGTAATCTACCCTAGGGATCAGAACTATGCTGTCAACCTACAATTCTATTTTCAAAAGATGATGTAAAAGAATTCAAGCAACCAAAATCTATCTGAGATGTAGAACTACTTATAAACAACAATCTATGAATATGCAATGAGAACAAGTTATCTTTTCCAAAAAAATTACTTTAAGTGAATTCTACTCTAAAATGGATTTTTAAAACTAAACTACGAAATCATCTTTACTTCTACAATAAGGAAAATAAGCAACATCATCTAATTTTCACACTAATCTCATTGAAGAAGGTAAACAATATTATCTAGTTCACACTATCCTGTTGAAGAAGAAAAATAACATCATCTATCTATGTCTACGATGGTGAATTATACCATGATGATATCTATTTATGATGGTTGTGTCTACGATGGAGAATTATATCACGATGACATCTAAATACGATGGCTACTTCAAATGAAATGAATTCGGCACTGACTTCTATAGACAAATGTAAAGTGGAAATTAAACAATCTACTGAAAACTTTTCCATTCAAGGAATATCAATATGTTGCACACCTGTTCTTGTTAGAATAAAAAATTACACCGTCATACTTAAACTGGAAATGTATTTAGAGAGATATAATTACACAGTCCTACATGGGTTAACTTAAAATATTCACAATACAAGTTAAATCATCTATGAACAATCTTTTAAGGAATATGCAGAGTTCTTCAAGTGGTCAACTTGCAGAGAAGATGTATATACCTTCAAACACAATTTCGATGATTAAAAAAGAATATATGAAGTTGTGACACAATTAGCAGAATGCCTGTAATTAACAAAACCAATCTAAGTGAGCGACCTGCAAATGAAAGAGTTAGATAAATCTGAATGTACAACAAAATAAGAATGCACAGACTACTGGTGCCCCCCCCAAGTAATCGTACTCCAACTTAAAACAATCACAATTTAGCACATCAACTCAGATTTCATTAGAAACCATAAATATGTATATAACAGTGATAAGTATTTCAACAATATGACAATTATCTCATTATAAAAACCTCTCTTGTGTTCTGTGGCTTCAGGTATATATAGAGTCTAAGAGGTTGACCACTGAAAGGGTCGACTATCTCTCCAAACTATAGAATAACTTAATTGTTCTATTAATAGGCAATGAGTCTTAAAATCATAGCTCGAATATAGGAGCTAGATTTAACTATCTAAATTGAAATACAATAGGGGCCATAGCAAGAGGGTGATAATGGGTGAAAAACCCATGTTCTAGTTTTTCCCGAAAATGCCTGCAAGTATGCTAACAACCAAATATATTGCGCTCTGAGTTCCGTAATAAGGGCCGGATGGAGGTCCTTTATGCTGAAAATTTGGCTACCAGATTAAGGACAGAATGAAGGTCCAGATCACATTTTTTCTTGTTTAATAAAAATAACAAATAGTAAGCAATTACATCCATTTAATTAAACATCAATCTCATATTAAGCTATCAAATGAATTCAACACATACCTGATTCGTATTCCATATAGTTTTGATGAAAATAACCCGATAATAAGCTCAAGAAAGGAAATGGAGATACAAAATGCATGATCATTATGTACAAAAAGAGACTTATAGTAGGCAAAAAGTAGGAAAAACATGGAGTCAACATCTCTCCCACTCATGAGGTTTTGCAGGTCCCTTTGCAAAGAAAAATGGATTGCCAAAACATAACTATACTCTTGAGGTAGTGACATGATCTTGAGATAGGAGATGGATTAATCTTTAGGGGTTTCTTCCTCATGTCCCGGAGACTTCTTCTTAGACGTCCTCCGATGCTTCAACTTTATTCTTAAATTGTGATTGGTAGTAGTCATATCATCAACCAAACACTGTAGAGAATTCACCTTGGCTTGTAGGACAACGTTGTCATGCTGTATATGACGATCCAATGTTTTATATTCTCCAAGACGTTGGGTCAACTGAGCATTTTCTTGTTGTAACTGTTCAACAGTTGGGGACTGAACAAACTTTTCAGAAGGCTTAGACTTATCAGTGGATGTGGAAGGCATGCCACACTTTATAGAATGTTTATGAATTCAAGGAGAAGGTGTGATAGTGGCCTCTTGAGGAAGACTAAGCATGGAAGATTTAGATTTAGTTTCTTTGGAAAGCTTAGAATCTCTTGTAGAGTCTTCTTTAAGATTCTTATGAGGACTCTCATGATCAAAGGATAATTGAATCGGGTCTGAGGTAATTTGAGGCTTTTTATTGAATTTTCCAATCATACTTCGAGTGCACCTACCGGATGGCTGTCCTTTGAACCTATTAGCACCTCGTCTCTTTGTAGGAATTGGAGGAAAATCATGGTGAAAAGATTCCTTCATCTTCTTCTGTTTAAAGTCAATAGGAGGTGAAGATAACTGGGGATCATGAATAGGATTCTTAGGCTTCTTAGAAGATGATAGAATAGGATTAATTGGAGGGCTCTAAGACTTAGGAGGATGAGAGTGAGATGGATTAGTTGTCCCGAAATCAATTGATTTTTTGGCTGTTTTAACTATCAAGTGAGGGTTCAAAAACTGGTAAAGGAAATCATCCCAGGTTCTATCTTATTCCTCAATTCTGAGACAACCAGGAGTTTGATAAGGCCATGATGAAATAGGATATGGATAGGGTTTTTCATATTCTTACGAACCTGGGAATACATTTTCTCAAGGCTCTTTAAAAAGTAAAAGGAAAAATTCAAAGGTTTACCAAACTGGAAGTGATCCAAGAGGTGAAAATGGCAAGCCTTGAAGGTGGAATAATTACCCTCACAAGTGACTAACCCGGTGATGATGACCAGAGGGTTAAGCAATTCATCTCTAATCCATCCCTTTGAATAACCCTTCGCCCCAGAAACAGTCTAATATTTTGGTTTACAAACCCGATTATAACTCTGTCATGGGAGTTGGTAACCCTTGAACCATCTGTCTCCAAATCGTGGGAGTTTTGTGGAAACAACAATAGACTCCTCAGAAACTGGAAAAACAAGTGACCCAATGCGAGAAATCTTTCCATTGAACCCAAGGGCGAACTGGAGGGAAACATTGTTACGAGGGAAAAACTCTCTATGGCCAAGGGTAAACCAAAACAGACAGGTATGACTGCAGAAATCAACTCAATTCCATTGTATGCTATATAAAATAATGTGCAAGATAAGAAAGAGGCCTACCTTGATCTAACCTTCGATGATGTCCCACCATTGAGCACTTCGACTCAAAGCTTTATACCTGCAACGAGTTCTCAACAAACAAGCATAGAAATTACATAGTGATACTATAAAGGGGTTAGTGCATTAGATAACATAATCCATTAATAAACATTACAAACATGCTCATGGATAATAATCATATATTTGCACGATACCAATAGGATGGGAAAGGAGTATTTCTATTAATAATTGATCAACAAAAGTGACAACATGACAGACTTCCGTGTCGGCATGGTTCGAAACCAAGAAACCAATTTCCTTCCAACTGGGCCTCCACCAAAGGCAAGCTCATAGGAGAGAGACAATGAGGTTCTCTCAACAACAAGGAAAGAGATTGGGGGCTGAACACTGTGTTCAGACTTGAGGGACAAAGGGATGCAGACTCAATATGAAGTAATTTCTCCAGAGTAACTTTGCTCTCAAAGTTGAATGCTTTCTCCTCTTTTCCATAGCTCGGAATTGTGCTTTTATAGTCTTCAAAATG